>VZUI01037867.1:0-74087 GCA_013401135.1 Cettia cetti | reverse complement strand
TATGGTAATGTAGTAGCTCTCATAGGTTGTATGTAGATTTTGTAGGTTTTGTATCTTGTACTGGTTGGTTGGTGTTAACCAGACTATTCAGCACAGAAAGAGATAAAATGTAATGTAACAGGAAGCTCAGCCTGTTTTTGGGACGCTCTCTTTGGGGCACTCTCTCTTTGAGACCACGCTTCAGCCGGTGCTGGTCAAGCTGCCTCATGACCAATAAACCACATGTCCTAAAGAGCATCCCTGTCTCTGGAAATCTCTTGTCGGGCTCCTTGCTGCCTTTCCTATAGCCACCAACTTCCAGAGCAGCTCCCAGAGCTGGACAGAAGTAGCCATAGGTTTTGTATTTCAGTTGAAGCACAGCCAGCTCTGATGACAGCGCTGTCAAACTAACACGGGGTGAGAATTTGCACTGGCACCTCTGCATCAGGGTGATGGGCACTTTAGGAATGCACAGACAAAAATACAGACAGGATATTGATGGGTAAACTAATGTGTGGACTTGTACTTACAAGCTCAGACTCAGAGGTGAATATTCTGACAACTGAAACGTTTTGACACAAGTTCTTATTAAGAAAATGTGTGAACCAGTTTGGATGGAATCAAAAGTATCTTTACCCAGACCAGGAAACAATCTGCTGGAGATGTGGAAAGAGCTGTAGCTGGCCTTTCCTACAGTCCTGGTTTTCCTACAGCACCTCATGGGGTTGCAATAGCAGAAGGTGACTATAAAATGTGGCCTATCATCTTTTGGCCCAGGGCATACTGTGGTGTGAGCACTGAGTTCAGAAGTGTATGGGTTTGGGAACCTCTTTTTAACATAGCCTTTAAAATTCTAAGTGTGCTGCAGTTGCCTGAGATTTTTTTCTTAATGCATGATATTTGAATTTCCTTTGAGGAAGAGACACTGTAAATAAATCAAATGGAGGGTTGGGTTTTTTTCCCCGTGACATAATTCAAAAACCCATCTCAAAAAACACTCAATGCCTCTGCTGTCCCTACCTGATTTAGGGTTCAGAGTGACAGAGCATCTGGAATATTTTGAGGGAAAGGCTAATCCCTTCTCCCAACAGGGAACCTCTTCCCCAGTAGTTTGGTCTCAGTTTTGTGATAAGCTAAAGATGTTGGTAAATAGCACTCAGAGTTGTTGGTGTAGCTGCATTACTGCAAGCTGCCTTCAAAAGTCTCTATAGTATCTACCAGCGATCTGAGGAACTACTGTTGAAATTGTTGGAGCCAGAATAAGATCCTGTAAAAACTGAGTAAGGAGTCTGGCATGTTCTTCATACTTGAGTGAAACCTCACTTTTAATGATCTCACCACCATTTCGTAATTGAGGGTAAGCACAAAGTCTTGTGGGATGCATTGCAGGATTATGTCAGAGAATGAGGGATACTTACACAGGAATTTTAGGACAGCAAGCACCCTTTAAACAGCATTTTAAAACTCCTGTATATATTTATGTATTTTACAGAGAGCCTTTGTCTTGCTGTTTGTCCTTTAAAACACCCTGGGGATGAAATGTCTCAAAGAAGCCTTGATTAGTTTAATCCCTCTCCTTTTTTTCCCTGCTCTGTTTTTTGAGGTATTTTTTTTTAAATGAACCAGAATTTATCATCATGCCTACTTCTACAAAGTAGTATTGTAGTGCTGAAAGCCTGATACAGATTTTCCATGTAAAATCAACCTGTCAATCAACATTTTAAAAACTCCAGTATCTCTACTTAGCAATGTAAATAAAACTGTTTTATTTACAGAGGCTTAGAAACTATGAGGGATAAGATATAGAAGGAAGGAATCACCAAGTGCATGAAGAAATACCATAACGGCTCCAGATTTTTTAATGGAATAGGTTGAATTTCTTTTTGAGGGAAAGTTAATATATTTAAATACACGTGGGCAAATTCCCTTGTCTCCTGGAGAGTTAGGACATGACTCTGTGCTCTGTAGCAGCACTCTTCTGCTGGTGCTGCAAATGTGCTTTGTACCCGTGTTAAAGGATGCTGCTCCAAAGCAGAGAATTAGACCTTGGCATGTAAAATAGGGAGGTGATGCAAAGCAATTTGAGTAGGAAATCCTGGGACATTAGTGATGCTCCAAGTGCAAATTTTAATATGGATTTAACTGCAGAGCTGCTACTGAGGCCTCGGTAATGTTATTCTAAGGTTAATTTGGAAGCCTCATTCAAGGTTTTGGCTGCCTAACAGCCACTGTCATTAGTGAGAGTCGCATGGTTGAGTTCTTGCCCTGGAAATCTCCCTCTCTCCAGTTGTTTATGTACATAGAAATAAATGAGCAAATAGACCATTCTTTGAGGAGACAATTTGGTGTATAATAACACATTAATGTTTTAGTCCAGTCATCTGTACTCCCACAAGGCAGGCAAAGGAGCCTCAGATCTGAGTTCTGAACCTTTTCTTAATGACAGATTTCTTTGGTCAGAAGCAAGTCAAGCTCTCCCTTTGTCATGCTGGCTTATTTTTCAGTCTTGGTGTCTTTCCACAAGACAGCAGTGAGAGATTGCTATGAAACTAATTAATGTCTGACAGACAGATCGAACCAAATATCCAAAGGATTCATACTATAGTTCATTCCCCTTTACAAAGCAGAATACCACAAGGCAAGAAACATATAGATGACATTATTATACTAACAAATAGCTGAGGGAATTTTCTTGCTCATTTTATCCAAATTAGACAATTTAAGACAATTATGGTTAAACTCCCCTCCCAGACTGCAGCTCAGTTACCTTGATGTGTTGGTGGCTGTAAAGAGATACATACAAAATATTACCTGAGAGGGAAGCTGTGTGCTTTAGTGGACCTCTATTGTCTCAGACTGTGACCACAAGGGAGAAATAAGGGTCATGTGTCATATATGCATAGCCAAAGTATAGAAGATTTATGACTTAGTGAATATGTATATACGCTAGTGAATATGTATATACGCTGGTGTTCTTGACCAAGTTGTGGAAGCTGTCCTTGAGTGTGTCTGAGGTTTTGCTGTTAAAAAAAAATAAAATACTTCAAAGCAAGAAAGAAACAAACAATTACACACACAGAGTCTTGGAACACTTGGGCAGTGTTCTCTGCAATCTCAAAAATAATGGCTGCTCATCCTGGTCTCTGGGGGCGGAAATCTCCATATTTTTGGTTTTGAGGCACTTTCAAAGCCATTTACTGCCATAATTCATACACCGCTGGATTAAGAATCATATGCCTCTTAAAATTAGCAAGAGGCTATGTAGAGGATTTAAGGAAAAGGCAAAAATAAAAATAAAATAGGCAGATTGAGACCTACTTTTACTTCAAAGGATATAATCACACCAATTTGGCAGTCCACTCATTAAGAAATAGTTCCTGATTAATTGGATTGAGTGATAACAAAAAATATCAAACTGCAGTGTGTTGACCACTACATTTGATTTTATCCTTACCATGGTGCCTGTTGGTCACCGGTTACCTGTAATTGTTGGCAGTTCATTCAACCCAATCTGTATCCAGGGGATGAAGCAGTGCTGGTGGATCAGGAGGGGAACATTTCATCTGCATAACAGAAATCAGGGAAAGTACTGTGGCATCAGCTCTGAGGGATCACAGTTTGTTACATTAGATCACAGCATGATGCAAGCTCACTGCACTTCTCAAGAAGAACGTGCATGGATTTCCCTGCTCTGAAGCAAAATACTTCCAAATTCTACAATTCCTAATCTTTTCTGCAATGGGAGATGGAAAGAAAATCTATCTTCTCTTCATCATCTTGATGGCTTTTTCTATTTACAACCAACTTGCCCAATGATAACACCATTCCCCACGGACAATATGACACTAAAGTAAAATCTACATCAATGCTGAGAACATGGGTACAGATACAGTATTTATGTCTTCTTAGTTAAATTGTAGTTAATAACTTCTCCTAAACTTGTTGCTGATTTTTCTGTAGCATGGTTTTTTGGGGTAGTTTATTTGCAACACTCCAGCACTCTTAAAGACAGGTTTGCTACTGCTTAACTGAAAGGCCTCTTGCATCAAAATAGAATCTAATGTTTGACACATTTTTTTCCTGAACAAGATCATGAGGGCTGCATACAGAGAAATTTAAAGGCACATTCCTCTCCCCTTGTGATATTCCTGTCTGTGGTAGGAACAAGGGAAATATGAGAACATGATGGGATTCATGCTAATGCTGGTTGTGTCACTCCAGTAAGGAGCCTCTTCAGTCGACTGCTGGTTTCTGAGACAACAGAGTAACTTGTTTAACTGAATATTTTGCAGAGAAAACCTTGTTTATGTCCCTCTTTGTGCTGTGACACCTCTTTAGTTGTATTGCCTGGATAGCAGCTTTGGGGACCATCTGTGAGGAGCTGCATTGATTTCCCATTTCTCAGAAGGCCCCACCTGGAGCCTTTCATCCTGTTTGGGCCAATGCAGTTTGGGAAAGATTTGAATCAGTAGGACACAGTTTAGAGGAGAACAGGGAGGATAAACCAGAAGCCCAGAAAATGTGGCCCACAAAGATTTAAGGAAATGGGTTACTGAGCCTGAGGCACTGATGTCTGGGAGCAAGACTGTTCTTTTCAGTTAGATACATCTCCCTGTCTCGGCTGGACAAAGAAATGGACTGAAAGTAGCAAGAGCCAGGCTGGATTTTAAAAAAGCCTTCCTGGTCAGGGAGATCATAGCAGCACTGAAGTGGGTGGCTAGAGTATCCTTTACTGTCTCCTGCCTGGAAGCAGGTAGAGGAACATCTAGTAGAAATAATATAATTTGCTTTCAAAGGAAAAATGACCTTTAAATCTCAGGGTCTTTTCCCACAATGTGATTCTGGATCTTTCAGCGCAGGTCTTGACACTGCTGTTGTTACAGTATATTACAGCAATCCTGCTAGGAGATCATATAAATGGAGAATTTCCTACTTCCCTTCCTTTTCCTGGAAAGATGCTATCCATGGGTGGAAAACCTCATAACAAAATTGGTTTGAGTAAAGACTATTTGCTTTCTGAAATTTTTGTAGGGGCCAACAGGTTCAAAAACACCTAGAAAAGAGATTTTTTGCTCATTTTTCATCATTCATTTCTTTTTCTTTAAAAGAAACCTGGCCTAAAACTCCATGCTTCCCATCCCCTTGGCAGAAGTATAGGACAGCTGAGGATATTGACTGAGCAAGCCCCCCAAACACAAGCCTTGGAATTCACTTTTTTGCTCCTTTTTGAAAGAGAAAACAATCACATCTGCAGTAATATAAATTTTGCTTTCATTATGACTGTACTCCTGTGAGCTAATTACATTTCAGACACAAGGCCTGTCAACTTTCCTGCTCTGTGGTGATAAAGGGACCTGCTGGGTAAAATAGCCACGACTCATGTGTTATTTCAGGAAATATCTAGCCAACTGTGGGAGAGAGGCCTTGTTTTTGTGTTGAAGTAAAGAAACAAAACAGGAAAACTCCAGTAGTTATAGTAAATGTAAGTGGCCATAAAGATCAATATGATTGGACAACATAGTTTAAAATTAATCACAGTCTTTGTTTAAGGAACCCGTCTGGTTTTGCCTTGCATGTTCTTTTTCATATTTATTGAGAATACCAACTGAAATTAAGACCCTTTCCTGTGGGATTTAAGGCTGTATGTTTTTCTTTGCAGCCATGGTGGGCTGGAGCTGTTCCAGAACACTCCTAGAAGTGGCTTTTTTCCTCCCAGCTGATGTCCTAGAGGTTACCACCCTAACCAGCTTAAACATCTGTCCAAGGAGAAAAAGAACATCCCATCAGTCTTCCTGCAATTCAGTGCTCATGCAGTGTTCAACTCAGTTTTGATATCTGTTTTAACTAAACCATTTGATATTTTTTCCTCTTTTTTTTTTTTTTTTTTTCCAGCTAAGCAAATAAGAGCACTCCTAGATTTGGATTTGCCAGCTGAAATGTGAAGGTGATGAACAGCCCAACAAACCAGGGGTGAAGGCAGCATCTTTCCCTGCAAGGCCCTTCCCATAATAGGCTTCTGGGAGGAACATAGAGGCGCTTCCAGAGGTAGGTTTAGAGGCCCAGCTGACAGGTGCTGACTTGTTTAGCTGCTGTGCCTTGATTGCATTTGATTTTGTGCCCATAACCTGAGCAGATTCCAGAAAGGAGGCACATTCTGCTTATGGCAAGTTCCTTGTGCGACACATCAGGGTTTTGGGGTGGAGCTTGGCCTTGCTGCAGCTTTTGGGGAGATGAGGGAACTCCAGGGAGTGTGAAGGGGTTTTGAGGGGAGCTGGCACTTTCCTGGGCTGTGTGACAGGACAGGACATTCTGTTCTTTTGGTTGCTGTTGGAGCTGTAATTTGGAGGAGGTGCCCATCCCCAAGGCATTGTAGCTTCTGTCTGACTCCACACCTGGACAGGGGCTGGGGAGCTACAGGGGTTGTCTGAAATGGAGAGACAGGCTGGCAGGTGGGAGCAGATGGGACGATGAATTCTTGTTTAGCTGCCCCCAGCAAGTGAACAGCAGGTGCTTAGGAAGATGCCCTTTCCATCAAGAAGCTGATGTGAACAGCTGTGACCCTGCAAGTTACCAAACATCTCGTCATTCTCATTCAGTTTAGCAAGTCCGAGAGTGATACAAGATCAGGGAGGTCCCACTCCTGTCTGATTATTTAACTTAAATCCTTGTTGGTAGTTTCAAACCTTCTCCAGATTTTATCATGCTGTTCACAACCTCATGTCCATTAACTTCAGCTTCATGAAATCCTCAAAGCCTGTGCACTACCAGTGTCCCCCATAATATCTCATAGTCACATGGAAATATTGTTTCCTGCAAGGCTTTATCCATGGGGAATGGTCACCCTCAAAGCTCTCCATTGCATTGACAGGAGCATCCTCATGGGTACTTGTCAGAAATATCCCCTGGAAGGTCACAGTTCATGGTTTTTAGGACATCTCTGCTTTGCTGATTAACATGCCAGTAACTTCTTCAGTAGAATAACACTCCTTCATCCTGTCCCAAAGGACTGAGGAGGTAGGACTGTAAAATAAAGTTCTATTCTCCTTCTAAATAGTACAAATGCTCCCTTTATTTATGAAATTAGTCTAAAAGCTTAGATCAATATGCAAGTATCCTGTTAAGAAGAGCTTTATGTTTAACACTTTTTTCATTAAATGGTTGTACTGAACATACTTGGTGTTTTGAGAGACAGTGGGGAAGACACTGTGGCCTAAAAATGCCCTAATAGTGCAAAGTAATTTTTTCCATACATTTTCATGAGTATTTTTGATTATGCATTGCACACATTCTAAATACATAATTACATGCTGTCTTGACCGATTGAGTAAATAATACATTAAAAATAAAAAAAAAATATGAATATTTAACAAATTAAGTGCAATGGCTTTAATGTGGGGAACATAAGATAGGTTTAAAAAACCTGCCTAATTATGCCCTTAACTAAGACATGAGGACAATTCCTCTAGAGCCACTCTGGCCTGTCAAGTAAATAATATGCATTTTATAAAACCAACTAATTATAGATTTACCCATGGGACTGTAAAAGATCTGAAGATGCAGGTAAGTAAAATGCATTTTTTAGCTAACCAGGCATGGGGATTTTAATTTAATTAAAAATCTGGTAGGTAAAAAAAGAAGGTAAATAATGTCAGTAATCTCTCCAAAGCCAGGACATTCAACTTAAGTTACCTCCTGTAGCATTTTGATAATCAATACACCAGTGCAAAATAGTCAAGAGTGGGATTCACGCATGCAACTATTTCTGTTGAAGGAGATCCTATTGGTTTCCTAAAGTTCTCCATGATTCAAAGTCTCTTCTGGCATCAGGAATGCCAGCTCAAGGCTCCTCTTTGGGATTACATTATGGGGTCAGGGGTATGGCAACATCTGCTGTTGCTCACACTCTTCCATTTTTCCCAGAGGTTTTTATACAAGATTGACTACAGGCCTCACTAGGGAAAAAAATAAAAATAAAAAGAATGGAAGAGTGGGTTCATATTTGTTTTTATTAATATGCATTTCTCAGGATGCTGGAGGATTTTTTATCTGTTTAGGGGGATACAAAGACAACTTGTTTTAAGCTGAATCACTAGGAAAGAAACACTAAGGCTTGAATGCTGCGTCATGTCTCTTTTGGAAATAGATAATGGAGAAAAGAGGGCAAAGGGTGCCATCGAGGCTTTTTTTTTTTTAAAGGAGAAAAACATTCCGAGCTTAATCCTGCCAAGTCCCAAGAACATTGTATGCATCTGAGTGTGTCACTAAGCCTCTCTACACAACTGCACAAAAACTGGTGCCCAAGGAAGACTGATGTTTAGGCAGGCTCCCTTACAAGTTACCAAAGCAGGTGGAATGGAGTGTTAATTAGGGTAAATGAGCAGTGCATGTGTTTGTATGTGCACACACACACATTTAGAGGTACCAAGCCAGGGATTTCTTCACTGAAAGTATTACCAGGCAAGGCTGAAAGGCTGCAGCCAGCACATTTCCTTAGGAAACAGTCCCTCAGCAAAAAAAAAAGCACTAAACAGTTAATGGTGACCCATCCTTACTATTTTTCAAACAGTACACAAAGAAATTTTTGCTTCTTTGTTTAGTATTCCTCTTTTTTTTCCTAACATCTGAAAAACAATGTTGGGACAGCTTAAATATCCCAGTCCCCCCTCAGATTGCTGAGTGATACACAAATACATTGTCTGAGATTTACACACACACACACACACACACACACCCCACCCAGTTTTAAACACCAAAGTTCCATTCTGAATATAAATTCCTGCCAGCTATTGAGATCACAAGTATGAAATCTGAAACTGCTGGTTCTATGATGATAAAGGAACATGCTCTTTAAAGGAACCCAGTTTTGCTGCAAGCAATGAACATGGGATGTGGAAAGAGACCTAGATTTGAAGTAGAGTTTGAAATGCTACAGGGATTCCATTACATCCTTCTAACACTCTTCTCCCTTGGTCAGATAGAGGCTTTTTTTGTTGTTTATGTGTTTACTTTGAGAATGATAGATTGGAAAACTTCTATTAACCCTTTTCTTCTTGGCTCCCTTTCTTTCCCCACCTTTCCCCAGCACCCACTCCCCAGCACTTATGGAATACAGCAGTTCTGTTTGGGATCTGAAGAACTCTATTGTTTAGCCACAAACCCATCTTCTCAAGCTTTTTCTCTGTACTACAAAATTCACCATTCTTTTTAAAATGCAAAGTGGATTTGTGGTATTTGATTCCTACTGAAACCAGATCAGAAATTTATTATTAGGAAATCAAGTTTTGTGCTAGGAGAGACTGGAGCACAGTCAAATTAATAACCTAGTTTGTATTTTAACTATGGTCTCACCATTCTGCTTATGTTTCTAACAAAAAAACCCCTTTTTTAAAAAAAAGGCCAATCCCACAATTACTATTTATTGCTTAGAAATAGCTGCTTTTGCTTCAGATACTTGAGAAAGCAGAGGAACGAAATCAGCTCGTGGCAAGCTGTGAGGGTTTCAGGACCAAACACTGCAAATAAAACTCACCTGGAGCTTTTGAGGAGTGAAAGATCAGGACTGCAACGAACAATTTCTTGCCAGCAATTGCCTTGACCGTTGGGTCAGCTTTGGAAAAATAATATGATAATCTTTACATTAACTTCAGTAGTTTCCTTTGTGCCAATTGCTCCTATTGTGGCTGTGCTCAGCTAAGCTGGCATGATGGGAGCTCTGCTACTGGACTGCTTCAGAGGAGACTTGCTTGAGTTCTCAAGCAAGGTGAATAGGACTTGGGGAATCTAACAAAAATGTTCTGTCTGAGCTGTTCTCTTAATTAAATTAGTCCCATTCCAATAGCCAGCTGAATAGTGATGTCAAGGAGGAGACAGCTACCTTATGAAACCTCTCCTGTAAAACTTACTGTATTTTTAGATTTCTTGGATTCTTTCTGTGCCATCTGTAGCTCACACATCACATTCTTCACCATGCAATTATCTTCCAGAAGTAGATGAAAAATCAGAAATTATTTTCTCTAAGAAAGAAAGGGAATATGCTGAGAAAACTCCTTTGTGAAGGGAGAAATCAAGCCATGGCACAACATTAGGGAACCCAGGACTCATTAATTAAGATATTCTTTTAGTATTCACGTTTTAGTAGCAGCGTGTCAGGGTCACAGAGCAACCAGTGCTGATGTTATTACTGCCTTAAAAAAATTCTTGCCTCAGCTCCAGGCAGTTTAAGAAACATTTTTGGTTCTTTGCTTCTCTGATGGCCAAATCCTGCTCCCTCTGCCTGTTGGGAAGCTCTTCAAGGATTGGTACATTTTGATCCTTGATTAAGACCCACAGGATTGTCCCTGAAACCCTTAGGATGTGTGTGAGGAGGTTTCATAGGTCTGAGCAAAAAAATCGTGGAGGGTTTTTTTCCCCCCTTAGCTTTCTTCCAATAATTCCGAGGGAATTGGAATAAAATTTGTGTGGAATTGTCGTGCAGCAGAGGGGAGAGCTGTGCGTGCGCGGAGCTGGCCAGCGGTGCGGAGCGGCTGTTCCATAGAGTGTGAGTGCCCTCTGCTGCACAGCCTGCTGAGCTCCTGGGCTGGGCCCCTCCACACAGCTACAACTGCAAAAAAAGCTGCTTCCCTTCTCATGCACAGTGATGGATGCACCAGAACTTCTTAGGGAACGGGTCACACGCCAAACTCAGAGTCAGTGGTGCCGTCAGTCAGTGGAATTTACTGCATCGACACCTACTGTAAATATCAGAATATTTAATGAACATTTACAGTGGTAATTTCCAGAGCTGTTGTAACAAGCTGGGGGAATAAATCCAGTATCTACATAAAAAAAAAAAAAAAAAAAAAAAAAAAAAAAAAAAAAAAAAAAAAAAAAAAAAAAAAAAAAAAAAAAGCAAGCTTTGAAGTACTTAAAAGTAAATTTTAATATATTCCCTTAGTGCTCAGGTCATTCATGGTCATAGTTCCTTAACACATTTATTCCGAACAGAATTTAAGGAAGAAAAAATCTAAGTTCTTCAGGTGGAGCTTCTGTAAAATCTAGCAAATCAATTTTAAATTAAGTATTTTAGCTATTAAGTATTCATATTATTTTGTGCTTCTCCATATAACTTATACTGACAGCAGCTTTTATGGAATACTAATATTCTCTCACACACATGGCATTTCTAAAGCTACTAATTACAAATCACATTTTACACAGGCTTTGAAAAGAAAGCTCCAATACTTTGTAGAATATTCTTTTAAATAGCCTAGTACAATATTAAATAATCATTAGACAAAGATTATTATAAAATCAGGCTGCCAAATTACTGACTTTGTGTTTTCTGCAGCTCTAATCTTTTATTTCTTCCTCAAGCAAACCTCCCACTGATTTAGAAAATGCAAGATTTAGGTCTATGGCAGAAAAGTGGAACATCCCTAAGATGTAGCTGGGAATAGTATTTCAGTATTGAAAAAATTGGGTGCAGATCGTATTTTTGAACCTGCAACTGGGAGACTTTGCCAAGTGGTCCAACGGCATCAATAGGATGTAAAGTGCCTTCAGCTACACTTGGAATGTCAGCTGGAAACAGCTTTGAAGTGCATGCCAGTTTTACAATAAACAGCATTTTGGAGTCTGCTGTAAAGGACAGCTCTTCACCTCTGGGGCTGCTGCTTCCATGGGATCCATGGAGAAGTACAGCCTGTGTTCCACTGCACTGAACGGAAGCTGCTCACGCAGTGTCTCATGGTGACATCTTTTGAGTCATTCAAAACGCCTCCACTTTTTTATTGTCCCAAGTTGAGCATTATTCTGGACAGAGCCTTAAGCAACTTGAAATATCACTATGAAATTAATGCCATGGGAAATCAATTTAATTGTAGTGTAACCCTACAGAAGTTAGCTTGAATGTGCTGTAGAATGAGTAGTGCAGGTGGCACAATCCATCTGCGCCTCCTGACACCTCAGTCCAAACGTGTTTGTTTTGCTGGCTCAGATCCGTATTTTCTGGTGCTGCCCACAGTGATGTAAATCTGAACTAATTTAGGAATGGCCTCACAAGAAATGTGTATTGCAAAGCTCTGCAAATCAGCACTGCAGGGCCTTGACAAAGCCGTGGGTGGTAAATTCCCATGCAGATATATCTTCCCTGGATCTTCTCCTGCTCCATGCCATTGTTCTATTGCTTCCACAAGAATTGAAACTCACCTCAAATCTTGCAGATAAATCAAATTCATAACCTTAAGTGGGTATGCAATTCCACAGAGAACAAGCCTGACAAAGGCAACGAGGCTATTGTAAATACAATTGTGAGGCAGCCGTTAGCCCAGGGCTTTCCTTTAATGTTCCTGCTACTGCAGTCTGACTTTGGCACAAATTCAGCCCTGGTACAGGCTGGAGCTTGAGAGCCACAGGAGATCCTAGGCTGATGAGACTCTCTTAGCACTGTTTGGTGACTTTCTGGGGAAGGTCAGCAATTCCTGCCCTCAGAGCCTGCAAACAAAGGTGTCAATCTGTGGCCGAGCTGAAGGCTGGGAAGAAGAATGAATGGTGTTCAGTCCAGGTCTGTGCTGAGAACTGGCTGAAAAAAAGAAATGCTGGGTCTTGGGTATTGGCATTTCCATGAGCTGGCAGGTAGTAAAAGTGTGGCAGAGGAGGTTTTGACTTTCAGTTCCATCCCTGGTGATTTCATGATGCAGGTGAATTCTGTGTGATCCTTAGAACAGACCTCTTAATCTCATGTCTTACACAGCGAGAATTTTAAGAGCAAAACTTAAAACCAAAAGAATTTATTGAGTGTTGGGGTTTAGCCCTTGGTCTGAAATAGATGTCTGGATCCAGGCTCTATTTAATAACCCTGGTCTTCTTATAAGCACTGTTTGTCTTTTCTGTTTAAAAGCATCTCTACAGGTGGTCATGGGTGATCAGGTCTCCCAAGAGCCACCATTGCCATTGTCCTGTTCTGCGAGTCACAGAGCGACCTGGCTGTTATTTAAACCCTTTCTCCTGCACATCTGTCATCCCCCCTCTCACCTTATTTTTGGCTGGAAAGGCTGGGGAGTGGATCCCAGGAGAGCTCCTGGCAATATGAAATACCAGAGGTATTTTCTAACAGTGCATCTTGCTGGGTATCACATTGTTCTATAAACACTTTATGGACGATCTCTCACATGATGTGCTTCAAGCTGCTCTGGAACTGAGAGAGTAAAGCAAAAAAAAAAAAACAGCTTAAGCTGAGCCTCAAAATGAGAAATTGTTGCCAACTTCATTGCCTTTTTGATGCCCCACTCATAAAACTGAGGAGGTGGCAGACTACTGCTGGTGTTTTCCTTAAAGCCAGAGTTTTGTTTTTATTTCACTTTAGAAAATGGGGTTTGAGCAGTCAGAATATATGGTCTTGTAACTCTGTAAAATTGTAGCTTTGTTAACTTTGTGCAAGTTGTTACGAGGATTGAGAGAATTGAGGCAACACAGAATTCTGTGCAGATACTGCAATGAAATCTGTAGTTCTGCAGGAGCAGCTACACTGCTCTGAAGAAGTTCATGTGGCACAGGGCAAGTGTTTGCTAGAATGTTTCAAACAGTAACAGCAAGCCAGAAATAAGGTACAATTTCTGGCTCACGTGCTCCACATCTTTCCTTTTGTCTTCTGCACAAGCTGTAGCTTCAGTAAATCCATCTACATTGTTCCTCTTTGCATTTCTTCCTGGCCCAGCCCCTGGCAAAGGGCAAATCCAGAAAATTCATTTCCCAGGCTCTTTAGTGGCTGTTCCCCTCCATTAAATATTTCCAGGTTATATCCAAGTATCCCAACCCAGTCATTATGCCTGCTACTTTTTCCTGGATGGAATGTTTTCTTCTCTTTTTGACTCTTTTCCAGCACAGGGAGATTGTTTGATGTGTTTTTCTCCATTTTGAGGTTCCTTCTGAAAACCTCAGCCTGGGTTACTCAGCAGCTCTTGCCCTTTTATGGGGATATTGTTAATAGCTCTGAAGGAGAGGATACTTCTGCAGAATTAGAAGCAATCTTGGCCTCTGTGGAACCCCACAAGTCAGTAAGGTTTATTTGCTCCAGTAGTCACACAGAATATTTTTGGCTGTTTTAAGCCTCCCCAGTTCTAGGCTAACAATGTAAATTTGTGAGGATAACTGTATATTAATTTCATATGCAGGTCTCTTTATTGAAAGGGAATATCAGAAATTAAACCTTACAAGTATCCAGAAGCAATTATAAAATGAGTAGATTATAGTGGTAATACTGTAAATGGAAATTCACTGAAATGTCAAAGTACTTGCCATAAAATGTAGCAATAATATGATACTAAACACAATACAGAGAGCTTTCAAATATTAATACCTTTATTATTTTCTCTATTAATACTGATAAAGTTCAAACAATCGTCACCAAGCTGATCAGGGGAATAACAATATCATTACCATCATCTGCTGGAGGGAGCTATAATGGTGCTGTCATTCTGTCCCACTGGAAGATCACTTAGGAACCGAGCTGGATCCTGACATAAATCCCAGAGGTGAATGACAGGACATTACCAGGCTCAGAGGATAATTGTAAACTCGCATGCTAATGGATCAGAGTTGTAAAGATACCAATTGTAACAAAACTGGGAACAAATAGTAAATTAATTTTTCAGCTTGCTTGGCACTGTCTGCTCAGGAAAAAAAAGTTCTTTGTATTCCAAGGCTTAGTGAGCTTCACTTGCTATTTATTCCATTATTTCTTTTATAGTGATCTGTACATAATTCAGCTCTCATGGCTGGTTTATTTAATGACCTAATCATCAGGCAACTCCAGTTTTAGCAGGATGCATATCCCTTTTCCTGCAGAGATTCCTGCTTTGCAGAGACTTCTGAGCTGCTCAGAACAGGAGACCTCTGGCAGAGGCAGATTGGTGCATACCTTGAACATGTCCTAACTTCTGTAGCCTCTACTCCATCCCAGTGGGGGAGAGATCAAAATCTGGGTATGTCCACACAGATTTTTGCCCTCACAGCCACATTTTGTACTAGTGATGGAGTACATTTGATTGCATGGTGTTGCTGGTCATTGACTTCACAGGTACATTTTAAAAGTTCTTTCTGTGTTAGAAATAACAAGAAGAAAAAAAAAAGAAATTGCAGAAGAGCAGCCTGAGCATTTAATTATAGCGATGAATATTAATTAATAAAAAAAAATCAAAAATAAGTTGCTGGCTGCTGTATAATTAGGTATCTACACCCATCAGATCAAAGTATGTAAATGAACTACATTCTAATAAGCCCCACTGTTTAGCTGAAGAATGATAATGAATCTTATTTGCCTGCCTTAACTTAGCCAAAGCCACTAACTAGGTGATTTTCTTCTCTTTGTACATTTTTTTGAGTTGGTACAAAAAACGAGATAATCAATAATGGTGGATAGTCTCCTGAGTGATTCCCACTAATGCTAATGGGAGTTAATTGCTTATATTTAGAGGAGACTGTGCAGTTCTTGGACCCCGGTGAATATAAATTACACCGTGGTGGAGACTGCACAACAGGCTAAATCATTCCCACCCACAGGAGGAGGAAAGTTCCTTGGGGAAAACCACTTTATTCCTTCCACAGCAGCTTGTCTTGCTGCTCAGGGGAGGGCTCTGCTGGCCAGGTGACAGTGGTCTCACAGGACGTGTCCTCACAGGACCTGGGGCCCATGGGATGTGTCCTTGGTGTCCACAGTCCCTGGGAGGAGGAGCCACCACAGAATGGAAACAGCATCTGTGCTCCCACACTTTCCCTGTACCGGTGTTTCTCTTGCATTTTATCCTCCTCTTCCCTTCCTCGCACCAGCCCTGGGGCAAAAATGAAAACTCTGCCACAGACTTGGCAGCAGCAAGTCCCCAAATCTCTGGCACAGGGCATGGCAGCTGGGGGCTTCCATTCACCCTGTTGTGTTGGCACAGCACTGAGGGGCTTGGAAGGTACAGCTGCGAGAAAATCACCAACTCAGAGTGTCCACAGCTCCTGAGGCTTCATGAGGAGGGGTCAGCCAGCCACATGGTCAAAAAAGGCCCTGGAGAAAGTTCCAGAGATCAGTCTGGAACCTCAGAGATGTCCCATGGTGAAATCAGCCTCTGCCTGGTGATGTCCAAGGAGCCAACTTTGCTGATTCCCTCCCTGCTGGCACAGGCCTGGCACTAAGGAGGGGAAAAGGGGTTTTTAATGTGATCAGGAGTTTGTCAGAGCCTGTTTGGAAGGGCTGTGCAGTGATGCTGGATTGTTAATTCTCCTTATTAACCTTATGTAGAACTGAAATTCTGCCACTTCACTTCTCAGCTGCCGAACATCCCATTTAAATTAAATTGGCCTGACATGCCTTTATCCATTTTTAAACAAGAAACAAGACAAAACAAACAAAAGCTATCACAGTTTAGCTGAGTCTGTGAAAAGTGCTATGTTATCTGAGCTACAAAAAAAAAAAAAAAAAAAAAGCCAGAGATTTATTTGAAGATGAAATTTTGCATATTGTTAGTCTATAATTTAGGCACTTCAGGATTTAAAAAATGATCTGGCTAAGTTATTTACAGCAGAAGAGAGGGAGTTGTGCATGCGGATGTGCGGATGAGCTTCTTGTCATCGTGTTTTTAAATCTGTAATGGGCATAATGGATTTGGCTCTACAATGGTAATTTGCAAAGCCCCATTGATTTCAATGAAAGTGCAATGAGGGTGGTTAAAAGTATTGGGAGGGCTGGTGCTTCCAAATGAAGGGAGATTTAAAAAGGCCAATATTAGCAAAAGGAACAAATAGGAATGAATGGCATTAGACAGAAGGTTTAGGATCCAGAAGACCAGGCACAGGTTAGCTGGTTGCTGCAGTGAAATCTCCCAGTATTTAAACAGAAGAAAAAGGGGTTTGTTCTTCCATTTCAGGTATCTGAGTAATAAAAAATGTCTTCCTTTCTTATACATTTAACTGCTGTTCATATGTACCCAATGCTTTGGAGGTCATTCATTGCTCCTATTTTTAGTGAGGAGGGAAGGATGAGTGCTGTGAGCCCCAGGATGTGGATGACACCTGCAGAGGCTGGGGACAGCAGCAGTGCCAGGGCAGCAAGGGTGACACTGACCCATCTTCAGTCACTCACAGCTTTGCAAACCTCAACTGCCCGAGCACAAGTTGTCTGCTCCAGCTGTCGTCTGAGGCTCCTGCTTTGGAAAGCTTTGGCAGAAGTGATCCAGCTGGTTCTGAAGATGAGTCTAGGAAGAAAAGCAGGGTAACTCTCGGATACCTCAGGGATGTAGTGGTGCAGAGGCAGTTTGTGAATTGGGAATGCTGCCACAGAGTTCTAGATTTGCCTCCCTTGGGAATCAACCCTGGCTAAAGGAAGTCCTTCAAGCTCAGTGTGAGTAGGTGAAGTTGAAAGTGTTTTAGAGGACTGATTTGGTTACTGGGCATAGAGGGGTGCTGGCATAGCAGCATTAGGTGAATCCATGTCTTGCTGTTTACTTCCTCAAGGCCTGATGCTTCCCAGCTCTGCTGTTCCCCCTCTGGCACACAGAAATGAATCTGCTTTGGAGCTCCCAGAGGTTGTGTTTAATATCAAACGTGGCTGACATGTCCCACCTTCCCTGGTCCCATCAGCTGTAAAATCTTTCCCTGGGCTTTTTCTCTCTTCTTAACAGTATAATTGGACTCAACTGTGAACACTTCCTTTTGCTCAGCATGAGCTGGACCAAGAGACTCACCAGTTGCTTTTCCTTTTCAGCTTTCCTTTCTAAACAAACAGTGTCCCGTGAAGTTGCTTCACAAAGTCCTCTCACTGTTGCTTTCTACATCCTCCCCCAGAGGAATGTCTGTTCCTGGGAAGGGAGGAGGGATGTTTTCCTGTGCCATCTTTGTGTCAGTATCTCAAGACTTTTCCATGCAGACTTTTTGACTGGGGGCTGAGATCCTATAAAGTTGTTAACCTATAGACTGGTTACATAAAGATATGTAAATGTGTGTGCAGGAAGGGTTTAAAACAGTTAGGGAGAGATACCACAGGAAATCCCATGTTAAAACTTCCTTTCACCACTTCGGTGTTGAATTGATGAGAGACATTCCATTCTTTAATAATAATGGTTAAAACGTCTAATTTATCTCTGCACATCAAGGTAAAGGCCTCGTTTGCCAGGACTAGGAAATTAACTTAGTGGGTATTATAGACCTCTGCATGTTAGTGAGAGGATAGAAAGGTATAAGAAAAAGACAGTTATTAATTTGTTTCTCTCTTCTTCTGTCTTTAAACACATAAACACAGCAAAGCCTCTGGGGTGGCACTTCTTTTTCATTGTGGTAAATCTCTTGACTTAAATGGGCACGTGTGTGACGAAACGGCCGTTCAGATCAGAGATAGAGTGTTAAGAAACTGATTTCTCTGTGCTTAAGCCCAGACATAAATGCAGTTTTTCAATCCAAAGTGCATTTTATTGTGAATCATGTTCTTATTCTTGAAAGTTATGTGAACTCTTTATCTGCCACTGATGGTCCTAGTGTAGGATTTCAGTGGAGGAACATCTCAATTGCATCACTTAGATTGACACAGGTGCCAAATCCATGATCTATTCTCACACTCACACACCCCTTTCCTTTTTGCTTTGGTTTATCCAGGAAAAATGTGCCAGATCTTTAGAGATGAGGTGTAAGCTGCAGCAGATGGTCTTAACTCCAGAGTACAGGAACTGGTTCTTTTTTTTGTATGTCGACACATTGTCTGTATTTCCAGCTACAGGCTGAGACATAACATTTCCTGGCTGAAAGCAAAAGAAAGAAAACTTACGTAAGAAATTTAAAATTAATGTATTTCCCCAGAACTTCCTCTGATTATTGTTGTAATAATGCCAAAGCCCCAGATATTTTCCTGATCTCTGAAGTTACGCTGAGTACAACCCAACTGTGTCTCAGGTATAATTGGGTTTAGTTTTTCTTATTTTGCAGAGAGGGTGTTTCCTTTTATTTTATTCATTTATATTAGAAACCTACAGTTTAGTGTAGATCAGTACTACACTGTGTTATGTGGCACTCAGGTATCTCTGTGGTCCTTCAGCTTTCCCAAAATCACACCTTCGGAGCCTGATCCAAAGCCTGACAGGTGATTTCAGGCTCTTCACCAATATCAAACGTCTTTGGATCATGACATGTGGCTTATTCAAAGCCTCAGCAGCATCAGAGAGCTCCTCTGTGAGACCAGCAGTGCAAATTATATTGCAGGTGGGGCCTGTCCATTTTTATTGAGTGGAAAACAGTGCAGTTAAAAATATTAAACCTCCCTTGCATCATCTCCACAGAAAGCTGCAGCTGGAGGCTGGGCTCTGATAGCCCCAAAGGGGAGTGCCGTGTGTTCACAGCCAGGCTGGGGCTGCCTGGGTGGTTTATTCCTGTTCAGTTTGTCACAGCATGTGACAAAATGGCCTGGGAAAATTTTTCCTTAGTGATTCAAATCTTAAGGTGCGTTATGCAGCTTGCACAATGAAGGAAGGAATGCCACGGCACGGAAATGAGGGAAGCTGAGGGAAACCTACGGGGAGCTGGTTAAATCTACTTCACTTGAGTGGCCAGCCTAAGAGTACAAAGAGGTCAATATATCCATAATTATTATTATAATTTTCTGTTTAAAATATGCCAAGTTCTTTGGGAAGAAAAAATTAAAAGAAATAATTTCTTTTAAAAAACCCTTTTAAATTACAGCTTCAAAGCATTAACTTGTCTAGTAGCTTTCTGATTTCCCCAAGGATCTAAGAAATAGGCATTAGGATTCCTGGAGCAAGACAAAGACTTTTAAAATTCTAGATTTTTAATATACAAGTGTTTTATATATGTTACTGCAATGGAGCAGCTAATTTTGTGTGACTGTAGCTGGTTACTGGAGTCTGTACAGAAGTAGTGTAGTTATAGGCAGAATGTGCTGTATTTTATTTGCAGACAAGCCTTCAGCATTTGGGAGAAACAAACATATTTCCATTTTATGTGTCTCTTTGGCAAAATGTTCTGCTTGTGGAGAAGAATGACTTCTCTTTCTGAATTTGGAAAGTTGTAAATAATGTCCATCTTATGTGTTCAACAAATTTATTTTCCAGTGCAAACGAAAGAAGTGTTCTTCATAATCATGACAATGAGCAGAACATTACTGATCCATTATGCAGCACTCCAGAGAATTAACTTTGCCCCAGAAAGTAAATTACCCTCCCAACATCCTTAGGAACTTTCTAGATAAGTATTATTAGTATTAAAATAATGGGATGCTGAGTTCTAATTTGCTTCCTTATTTAAGCTGGACAAGTTGGGATATCTACGTCATAACTGTTCATAATGTCACTGCAAGAAGCTTATTGTGCCAAGTGACACCTGATGTGCCAACTACATCTTGCTTGCCCCTAATTCAAATTAACAGGAAATGTTAAATCA
Source organism: Cettia cetti (assembly GCA_013401135.1). Classification (NCBI taxonomy): domain Eukaryota; kingdom Metazoa; phylum Chordata; class Aves; order Passeriformes; family Sylviidae; genus Cettia; species Cettia cetti. Next base: position 53,708 of record VZUI01037867.1, on the reverse strand, counting down.
GGAGTGGTGCTGTACCTTACCATAAGGGAATATTCAGGTGCATGCAAGGATGGTGTGCCTGTAGGTAAAGGAAAAGTGTTTGTTGGAAGAACTGTTGTACATTGAAGGGATGAGACTATTAGGAAAGGAGAATATCTATGTATAATCACCTAAGTATAGAATAGAGATGCTGCCATTGCCAGTAAGTGTTTTTGTTCTGTGTTTAGGCAGGAGAATGACCCTGTGGTCAGATCAAGTATGGTAATGAAAAACTTCCCATTTCAGCCATAATTCAGGAGAATATTAATCAGGAGTTTCTCAGTGGAGAATGGCAGAATATAATGTGTATCCCCTTGTTTGTTGTGGATGATCAGGCAGATGTGAGCTCTGAGAAGCCACCACGGCCAAAAGGGCTAATGAAATTCTTGAATGAATGTAAAAGAAAATTTCAAGAGAATGAGAGAGGTTCTTTTACCTGGTTTCGGTGCTTGTGTGACTGCTGCTGGCAAACTCCCTGAGTGCAGCTCTCCTCTCCATAATTCAAGAGGATAATGACAACTGGAGAGTGTTGAGAGAATAATGACAAGAGTGATTAAAGCACTGGAAAGGAGAGAGATGGGGATGGCAAGGAGAGAGGCACTCGAGGAGCTTGTCCTTGTACCTACAGTCTTCCCGGCTCCTCATAGCCCCTTCTCTTCTTGTGCTGGGCAATGGAATTGCAGGAGCTGTTCCATGGCCTTGGCACTGACAGGGGGAACTCTTCCTGTTCCTGTGCTCGGTAGGTCAGAGCCATCCCTGCTTTTGGAGCTCCTCTCGGTGCTGTCGTGAGGAAGAGTAAAATGAGCCCAGTAGGACTGGAGTTAATGGGGATTGAATCACTCCTGTATTTTCTCCTCAGGCAGTTCATTTTGGGAGTTGCCTCCTCTGAAATAGGTAGAAAATTCCTGTCCTGACACTCTGGGGCACAGGGGCAGCACCTCAGCCTGGCTGAGGTGTGTTGGACTTTAATTTGGTTTGGTTCCCAGCCGGAAGACTGTTTATTGGACACTTCTTTTCAAAATGTTTCCTTGCAAGGACATTTTCCCAAGGCCAGTGTATCAGGCCTCTGTGTAACTGCTGAATAACTTTTATCCAAACTAGAAAAAAGAAGAAAATAATTATATCCATGTAATACATACATATGTAATTTGACTGTTGGCCATAATGGAGTACATTGTAATAGAACTTTTCAAGGTAAAATGTGTCCTTTTGAGAAGGTTTTATGAACTTGAGGCTATATAAATTACTCATTTGAAAGGTTGAAGGCTAATAATGCTGTAAAATCTCTACAGTTATGTAGAAAATATTTACTTCATTTTTCAGGTGCAAATTAGAAGTTTGTATCTATTATTTCTCTTTGAAAATATAGAAATATTTCAAGAATATTGATATAAGAGTTATTAATAGTCTGAAATACTTTTTGATAGTTTATCTTTCCACGACAATGGATTTGAGGCCATTTTATTACCTCCTATTTGCAGAAGTATCCTTGGAACCCATAGATTTCAAAACTGTGTGTAAAGAAATGTAACATTAATTATTTTATGAAAAAAATTTGTTTCTTTACAAGCATTTTAAAGGACTTTTTTATTTAATAAGTTACAAGCTACAAAATACTCCAAGAAAGAAAAGATATTATTGTTGGTTCAGTGGCTGGTGACAGCAATTGAGAATCTGGGAAAATGTGTTTGCACAAAACTGTGATTTCTTAACTGCTGTTCCAATAATATGGAATGCTGGATTTTGCAAAAACATGGGAAAAGAATATGAAATAATCACAAAAACTAAACAAAATATTCTGTTGAAGTCCCGTCTGCCAGAGTAAACAGTCATTACTGTAAAAATGGATCAGCAATGCCGTGGTTAACTGTTTTCCCTTGTCTCTTCTCCTTGCATTCTCCATCCTCAGTTTGGGCTGATGAACTCCTGCTACAGGACAGGACATAAACAATAAGAAAAATTCACTGAAGGATGCAGAATGTAGAGGAAAAAAGTGTCAGAAAAGACTGTAGAAAAATTTGCAAGTTCACTTTATACTCTAGAGAAAAGCGTCCTATTTGGCTCTCTTAATAAAACTAGAGCCATATGTCAATTTAGAAACAATTGTTTCCTTTAAAATATGCTACATAAGCGATTTGCCATTTTAAAATCATTCTGCTCATTTATGTAGAAAAAGGGGGGAGTTTTGTTTCCTGGATGAAAGCGTAGCTCAATATTTAATTTCTGGTTTTATTTTGATGCATATTTTAATACTCTGACCATGGATCTGAGAAAAGAAATCCCATTATGTATGCACATAATGCAATAATGCAATGAGCCTCGTGCACCCTCTTATATACATGTGAGCCTGGCAAGCCCTTGAATATTCCATGGTCTCCTACCTTCCATTGCAAGCTCCTGATCCGGAGCCTTGGAAGTTCCAATGCACAGATGCAGAGCTCACCCCTGACAGACATGAGGGTGCCCGGGGTCTGTCACCTCCCTGATGCAAACCTCTTGCACAGCCCAGCCCTTTCCCCGGATTAACCCTTTCCCAGGGTTAGCCCTTTCCCAGGATCAGCCTAAATCCTGCAGCATCCCTGTTGGTCTTGTCCCAGTCTGCAGCTTACATACCAAAGCTTGGGCTCTGTCTGCGGCAGGAAATCTGCAGTGTAGCTCTCTGGTCCTGCTCAGAGGACTGTGCTACCCAGGGGGAAAAGTCCGTATTGTGGGATTTGCATCCTGCATGAACAGGATCTGTGAGACAGCAGCACGAAGGGGTTTTAATGGGAGTCCCTCTGTTCCCTCAGGCCGTTTGCAGGGACTGCCGTTGTTCGGGGCGGTATGAAGAAACCAAGGAATCAATTACTGTCCCTTGAGTAGGAATTCAGGCTGGGGGAAGGCCACAGGAGTTTGCTGGGAGCTCAGCTCCTCCTGGGCTGTCCTGGCAGAGCAGGGGCTCAGCGCTTCCCTCCCCGCCAGCACAGCCTTTCCTTCAGCCCCGGCCCCAAGGCTGGAGGGGCTGGAGGGGCTCGCACCCTCCTGCTGGCAAGGCAGGGGGCTGAGAGTGGGGCTGTAAGAGAAATGGGACAGATAAATATGAGTTCGAAGGCTCTAAAGGAATCTGCAGGCATCCCGGATGGTGCGATAATCCCGGGCAAGCGTCGCTCTTGGCAAACATTTATTCAATGGCTGTTTAATAGCTCCTGACTGACAGCGGGTCTGCTGTGTAATCCCAGCCATTCCCTCCCCCCGCCCGCCCGTCACTCTGCTGAGAGTTCCCTCTCCTGCGAGGGAGAAAGGACATAACTGTTCTTTCTGGAAATTCCACTTGAACCAGGGTTCAAGGATAAATATTACCTCCCCTCGGATATGTTAACTATTTTTTAATGATGTGATCTGATATTTTAACAGTGTGCGCAGTGCAGCAGAGCTTTGGGTTTGTTGTTTAAATATCTTTGATGGTATGTCATAACAAATTAGTTTCTAAATGTTGCCAATTTGGCAGACAAAGCTGATTATTTCCTACAATCACACTGCATATGTGCACAAGATTATAATTAATGACCAGGGATGCCAAGCACACTTTAATAATGATCCTTCAGCATTTAAGGGACTGTTAGAGTTATTGGCATTTGTGCCTCGTGTTGCAGAGGATGGGGGCAATGAATACTGATAGATCTATCAGTGTCATAGAATCCAATAGTTTCCTGATTTTTCTTATAAATTGGAGGATTCACTGGGAGTTATTGACAAAGCAGCTGCAGTGAATATTAACAGTGTTTGTGCTGCTTTCACTGAAGCACTACGAACTCCTAATTAGATTGGAATTGCTCTTTTGGCAACTTTGCAAGGCAGTTTTCCTTAGCATATTGTCCATTTTGTGTAAGGATTACAAGGAAATCAGGGACAGATCTTTGAAGAACACCTGAATGTCAAGACAGCAGAGAGCTGTATCAGAATAAAAACTAATGTGGAAAGGCACAGTGGATGCTTTAAATAAAGAAAAGGTAAAGCTTGTAATACAACCCAACAGAATCAAGACATGGAATCAGCTTCAGGGCTTTTCCCAGGATGCTCAAAGAAATTTCTCCTGTTGAAATTGCTGACAGAAAAATGAAAATCTATGCATTTTTTCAAATTGAAACTTTATGGACAATCTCTTGGCTAGAGATATTTTCACCAATATTTATGGAGAAGTTTATTAAACAGTTTTTTAGTATAATTGTATCATTCAAAGTCTGGGGGGAAAAAAGTTAATTTATCATAAATTATTTCACTTCTTATCAACTTTGGTTTTCAAATTTATTTCAGCTGGACCTAATTCTTCACCCTTTCAATTTTCAATATGATTTTAGGATAGGATTCTGGGATTTTTGATTATATTTTAAAGGTGAGCTTATTTGTGCTAAGAAACTTTTGAAGAGGACAGACTTCAGCTCATTATTCTTTAGCAAGTTGTCTTATATGTCAGATTTTACAGAGATAGGCTGGAGGATTGACATGGATACCTTGAATTAAAACCCACTTATCTTAGACATCTATGAGGGAGGCATTTTCCAAGAAAGGAAAAGCTGTGTTGGTGCTGATACATCTCATTAAGTCCAAACCACAAAGTTCCAACCAGCAGAAACTTAAATTTTACTCTGACTTATGTAATTGAACAAAATCTGAGTGCATGAGAGTTTTTACAGACCAGGCAAGAGCATGTGAGGGGAGTGGAGAGAATGTCCTGTCTCAGTGAGAATGACACACATCATCTATTTGCACAAGGCAGTGCTGGCATGGGCAGGAGGGGCTGGAATCTCTTTCAGTCCCAAGGTCAGGCAGGTGCTCTGTTTGCAGGACACTTCTGCTGAGCTGATGTTTACTTGGTGTTTCATTGTCTTGACTTACAGGTGTGTAAGAGTTTTTGTTCTTGGTTGAAAAAGTCTCCTCTGGCTATGGAGGTCCCCAGGGACTACTATTGCCAGAAAACCAAATCCCCAGAGCTCAGATCTCCTCTGTTCTGCCCCTGCCCTTGGCCTCAGGGGGTCAGTTCCCCTTTCTGCAGCCCAGCTCTCCTGGCTGTGGGAGAGGTTCCAGCTCCACAGGGACAGTGGGGACTGGCTGATATGGAAATGTGATGAGAGCCACCACTGCCTGGAAACATATGGTTATTATTCACTAATAAAAGGGAATTAAAATTTCCCTGGTGATAAAAGCTGTAGAATGCAGTTATATTATTATGAGCAAGAAAGAATATAATTGAGGTCTGGTATAAACAGAGGTGCTGCTATATGAGCTGCTCCTGATATTGATCAATAACCATCTCTCACTGTAATTGTTCCAGTTTGTTTATTGCCCTGCATGGGAGTTATTGATCTTCTCTTTCAAGCTTCTTTGTGTTCTTCCAGTTTCTAATTCATTCTTGCTTTTTTCTCTTGGAGAGTTTAAATAAAAACTTGAAAAGGATTATCAAACTGAGCCTTGAGAAGAGATTGCTTAAAGCCTGCATTCACACACCCCCCTTCAAAAAGTAAATCAATAGTCCTGATGACCATTGCAGCTTATCAGTGATCTGTGCAGTGAGGAGAGCAAACTGCAATAATGCCTTGGCCCCTGCTGAGCTCTGACACCTCCTCTCATTGCTCTGTGGAGATGGGAAAGCCATGTCCATCCATGTGCCCCTTTTCATTTTAGGTTTTATCAAATAACCTCCACACCTGAAATTCCACCCAAGATTTGCCACAGTGGCTGCTGAAGCATTGCAATAACTTCATGTGCTGCTTGATGGGTGGGAAGACATTCCTTTCTATGGCTTCAGTTTGCAAATGATCTGGAGGGGGGCTCCAGGGAGGCTCCAGTCCATTAGCCCAGTGTCACAGCTCTGGTGGCATGGCTAATGCAGCAGATTCACAGGGAAAAGTAGCAGTCATGGTTGGATTAGTCAGCTGCAGTGCTGCCAGCAGAATAGCCAGAAATAACTTGTAATCAGGTGATTTACACAATTTTTAAAACTCCCTGGGTGTATTTCTTGTTTGTGACAATAGTCACAAACCCAAAGCTTTAGTGCAAGGGAACCATTACGCTCTGTGGTTTCACATCACGATGCAGTTTAATGTCTTTGTGTGAAATGTTTCCTCCTGTCCCAGGAGCTTGGTTTCCACACTCCTGTTCACTCAGATCTCATTTCAGAGGAGCACATTCCTCTTACTGAGTCCCCCACTCACAGCTTCTGCTCTGGCTTTACATGATTTGACATTTTTTACTTGTTGCATACTACATATGATGATGAACTTTCTGATAGCTGAACTTCAGAAATATCTGCTATAATAAGTCTTTTTGACATGGTCTCTGGGTGTCCCTTTTAATTCCTTTTTGAGGAAGGAGGGAAAGCACAGTGTCCATGTGACTGCTGAGGCTGAGGTAAGAGCAGATGTAAATCCTGAGATCCCGTGCGTGTCCTGGGTGTTTGTGTGTGCCAGCTCAGGATGGAACAGAGAAAGGAGAGGGATGAGGCTGCCTGATCCCAGCTTCATGGTTTCAGGGCAGCTGCTGAACCCAATTTGGAAACCCTTTCCTTAGCATATGTGAGTGACAACACCCTGAGCAGCAGAACACACATTTAAATACCTAAAGGAGAATTTAGGGGTTTCCAGTTGTTACCAAGATTGCTGTTGAAATGGTGAATATCATGAGCTTTTTGCATTTATCTTCATAATTTTTTTCAAGACCTGATAGCAATAACTTCAGAGCCCCCCTTTCTCCTTTCCCAATTTTCATCCTTATCACCAGGTATTAAAATGGCTTGTTTCCAGATAAGAAAAATATGTCATATAAAGTATCTGTGCTTTTCTAAATGGCTTGCACATCTCATTAACTTAATATTTTTTCCATTGGTCACTTTGGATTTATTACTTTCCAGCCATAATTTTTTAAAAAATTTAATTTTGACCTGGCATTAGCCTAAAATTAAATTCTGATCTACCCTCCACCTAAAATGGTCTGGGGAGGAAGCCATTTTGCATTACATTATCATCCTATCAAATTTAACTAATTTAAAGGTGACATGAATAAAATATTCATTAAAAGTACAGTGCCCAATTGTCTGTGATCTTTAGTGATGTCCCCATTAACTTTCAGTTCACTCTCAGCTGGAAATAGCAACCTCTCTTTCCCAGCTTTTCTGGAACAACTTTGATTTACATGAAGAATGTAGCCTTCCTTCTTGCTCTCTTACTCATTATTTGTTCACGTTCCTTTTTTATTGCCTGTCTCTGGGCTAAAATACTTCCCCTCATAATAGTCTGAAGTACTGATGCACTGATTATTATTACAGCAAAAAAGTATCATTACATGATTGAGTGTCCTTTAACAATGCAAAGAAAAATATTCCAGGGGGAATTCAGCAGCTGGAGGGGGGAATAAATGTTTTCTATTTAGTTCAGCAACTTCCCCCTGGTTGCCTTGCATCATTCTTGCACAATTCCTGCCTCTTGACATCCACTGAGCCTCCTTAGGAGAATGGTTCTGAAAGCCATGAATTCATCCACCAGAGAAGTTGTGTTTGGTCCTCAGAATGGGACAGATGCAAAAATGGGTTTGCATAAAAAGTACAGAAATAATCTTTCAGTTGTAATCAAGGATGTTTTCTTGTGCTTAAACAGGAGTCACTGCTGTTGTAAAAGGATCTACAATCTTTGAAACACAATTCCTTTATACTGCAAGGAGAGAAATTCCACATTTGGACCAAATCTTTAATTTAAATGTAGCTCCTTGTCCATTCCTTATATTTAGTTCTACACTAAGGAATTCAGCAAAGTTGGGATATTTTACCACAATAATCAGAACTTGGTGCATTCTAGGCTAGATTCTGAAAAGCTGTAAATTGTCATAGCTCAGCCTTTGATGGATCTGTGCTGATTTGTCCTGGGTCAAAAGCCAGCACAAACTTTATAGTAGAACACAGAAAGAGAATATTCTTGTTCAGGTTTTTGTTTGGTTGGTTTTTTTTTTTTTTGTTTGTTTTGTTTTTTTTTTAATTGTAGCTGGCAATATCTCATCCATAAGTTTATATTCAATATAAAGAGAAATAAAAATTCTGTTGGGCATTTTAAACTTGGTTTGTGGCTGCTATGAAACACTGGACACTGAGAATGGCCCTATTCCCAAGTTACAGGTGCAGTGTTATAACAGAGGGATGGAATCATAATTCTTTGCACACTCCACTTTTGCCTTATTGATTGTGAAATGATGGGGTAATTCCAGAGCCTTTTTTCCTTAGAGATTCCCAGATAAAGGATTTTGCCTCTTTCCAAAGTTAATAACCAAACTCAGTTGATGCCACAGGGGTGGGGATGTGGTCCTTATTACAAACACTTGTCATTCTTCTTCCCCTTTAAAGTGGGAGTACTCTGGATAACTTTAACTGAAATTCAACATTTATTTCTTTTTCAGACCTTAGCACCTGCAGCTGTTATGATTTATAAACCCTTGAATTCTTTTAAAAAGTAATTTTAAAAAATCTGTTTATCTGTATATGTAATTTGGACCAAAATAGCTGTAAGTTAATAAGAGCCAAATTGAATTTTCGCAGTCCAATGTCCAAGCCAGAGTTCTTCCAACTTCCTTGCTGGAATCAGTGAAACAGTTCCTTACTTCTTCTCCCTTAGGAGAAACTGGGGTAGTCCCAAGGAAGTCATAATGTTTTCCCTCAGCAGGGCTGAGTTTTGAATGAGGCCCAGCGACCTCCTTAACAGGCCTGAACAGCAGGGACTGGGGAATATTGAATGGGAAAAGAAATGGCATCCTGGGTGATCTGTATTATTGGGTGATGGATTTTAATTGCATTCTGTAGGAATACAATGATTGCTGTTCTCACATTACTAAGGAGCTGGGGCCCCATTAGGTTTTTCTCATATATTCATAGATAAATTGCAGATTTGTTGGCTACTTCTCCAGTTTTTGCAATAATCAATACTAAAACAGCCATGCAAAAGTGAAAGCTGAGTTACACAAGCTCGTTCACAGTCACTTATTAAAAAGCAAACAAAAAACCCCACATCCTAAAGAACTCCCAACATCCTGACAGGAATTTAATACCTTTGCAGGTTTGGGTCAATTTTTAAGGAGTTCAGCAAGCACACAAAAAACAAAATTAAAGTAAAATCAGATTCACTCAAGTCAATACAATGTTAATGAATTTAGGAGATTCATACCTTGAAAATTTCCTTAGGGTCAACCAGGCAAACCCTGCCAATAAATGCCAAAGGGTTAACACAAGGTACAGCAGCAATTAGAGCAGGGCTCTGAGTGGAATGAAATGGTTTTGGATGAAATTTTGCCTTCTCTATCTCTTCTGAACAAAAATATAAACCCTAGGAAATGAATATTTCTCATGCTGCAGGAGTGAGAATTTATGAATCCAATAATTTCTTAGATGCTACTTGAAAAATGTTTCTTTATCCAAAGGTTAACTCCTTTAGGAGTACAAACCTCTAAATTTTCTCACTGCCTCTATTAGTTGGTACAACTGGATTTGCCAGTGTTATAAATCTATTGGTTTTCCACTCTATAACAGAATAATCCCTGAAATCTCATAGATATAAATGGAATTGCTAATTTTCAATAAATCTGCAGTAACAGGTAATAGTGTCATGGTCCCCAGCTCCAATCATTTTTGCAATAATAAATGAGACTATAGAAGACTCACTCTGGACCATAAAATTTACTGTGCAGGGCACCAATTTTAACCCCCAAAGTACTTAACCAATTCCCCTCTCTTTGTTGTTGTCATTGCTGCACCACAGCAGCTATTCCTGAGGTGGGATCAGGGCCACTTTGGGCTGCACAGGTTATTTATAGGCTGATTTGGGCAGGAATTGGAGAGTGTTTTTCCAACGTATATTTTCAGCCTGACAGTATTCAGTCCAGAGGGGCAAATCCAGGCTATTTGTAAGAGCCCAGGGACAGATGCAATTCACCTGAAACTTCCTCCCTGCTCAAGCCCAAGCCTGAAATCTGACTTTGAGGCCACACAAGAGCACAAGAAATGGCCCTTTTTGGGGGTGCTACAGGTAGATTGTCTTTGAAAGCTTCACCTTTTATTATCCCAATTCAGCACAATCTGAGAGTGCACAATTCAAAGCCGTGTCTTATGAAGATTTAGGTGCTGGATTTAACAGTAACTTAAGTCACTGGACTGCTCCCAGTCACTAAATACCTTCCCAGTTTATACAATCAAATATATGCACACATCTTTACAGAAACGAGGCCCAAAAGGGAATGGCTGGGAATGGATATAAGGGCCTGGAGAGCAGTACTTACTTGTCCAAGATGTTAAAAACGGCTCCAAGAGTTGAATATACATCCCTGGAGTCCCAGTTCAGGGATCTGGCAACACGGGTTGGGGTTTCAATGCCAGAAAATAACACTGAAAAATATTAAACAGGTTAGGAACATGCTGAAAGGAAAAGTTACATTAGCAAAAGATGTCTCTCTGAGCTGTATCGATTTTCAGCTCTGGCTGGAAGAAACTCTCCAGACAGACATTTAAACATATTATTGTCTCCTATTTACTCAGCAGATATACCTAACACGCTTTATGAGATGAGTTCAGGAGGGAAGAAGCCAATTAAAATCTGAATCTCACGCAGTTATAGAAGATTAAAATAACCCCCTATTTGTTATTGTTGGGGGGTGGATTTTTTTCCTTTTGCTTGTGGAATTTTTTCCCACTGGGTTGCTAGGGAACTAATTGCTAGGTGCTTATGGGTGCTTGACCAAGGCAGGAAAGGGCAGGGTGGGGGGCAGTTGCTCTCTCTTGTTCCTGGCATCCAGGAGGGCTGGTCTGGCTGCTGCTGCGGGAAGATTCTCCGTTGTCTCCACTGGCTCCAGTCCTGAGAAAGTCTGCTATCATCGGCTCCTGAGCTCCAGAACAGTTGAGTTCATCTTCTCCTGCCCTGTTGGGCCGACCCTGTCCTGCCGCCGCCGTTCCCTCGGCACTGCTTTGAGGTTTTCTGCAGCGCTGTCTCTTCCCCTGCTGGGACATCCCTGCTGCTCCAGCCACCACCTCAGAGTTTTCTGCTCTCACCCACCGGCCCGGGATTGTTCCACCATTCCAGCCCAAGCTCCCGAACTCCCGAGCGAGATCAGACTGCCCCGAGCTTTGTGAGAACAAAGCCCCTTGAGGTCTTGCCTGGTTCTGTTTAGTATTATTGCTGTAATTGTTATTGTTTGTTATTGTAGTGTTTGCATTGTTATAAATACTAGTGTTTGCATTGTCATAAATACTAGTAAAGAACTGTTATCCCTATCCCCATAACTCTGCTTGAAAGCCCCTTTAATTTCCTAAATTATAATAATTTGGAGGGAGGGGATTTGAATTCCGTATTTCCTGAGGAGGTCCTGCCCCCTCTTTAGCAGAGACCTGTCTTTCGAACCAAGACAGTTACGTGGAGCTCTAATGCTCAGCCCCAAACCACAAGAGCACCTGAACTTCTCTTTGAATCCAGCACTTGCTTTCCCTGGATGTGTTCTGCAAGCTGGTCCAAGCTTAACAAAGTGCACATGCAGAATTCTTTTAGCTTGGAGTTGTTCAGCTGGGGATAAAACATCAATCAGGAGCAGCTGTGAGCTGGTACCAGCCAGAACACCGGTTCACAATGCGGGACAGGCCAGGAGCTTGCACTATTCCACTTAAGAATTTTGCTCTCTGTCGGGTCTGAGATAGGATGAGGGAATTCAAGACTAAGTTCTGCATCAAAGATAAAACATTTGCATGACAAATTCGTGGGACTTTTCTGAGCTGTGTGACTTAGTGTGAATCACTTTGTGCCTCCATTTCCCTGTTTATCAAGTGTAAACATTGTCATTCTCTCTCCCTGACTTCTCTCTGAAGTACTTTGGGGTCTTCAGGCAAATACTCCATGAAAGGTGACAGAAATAATGGCAGTGGCCCTCCTAAAGAGACTCGCGGGCAGCTGTTTTCACACTAGCAGATATGGGAAGTAGGGTAGAGCACATGCAAGTGTGGAAACTGGAGGGAAATGTTCAAGAAATGCCTTTAGACCAAAATCTGCTCCCTTTGATGTCAGTGAAGCCCCACAGTGAAGCCACTGTCTGGATGTGATCTCTGTAGAAAGAGGCAAATAAGATGTGAGGAGGTGATGGCAATTCTTCCACTGAAATCCTTATAGATGATATTGGGCTTTTATACAAGAATTAGAAGAGAAGCAGGAGTTCAAGAGGAAAGAAACACTGTTTTCTTCTCACCTCAAAATGCAGGACATTATCCATGTCAAAACCTATCCAGAGAATTAAAAGCCAATGATGCTAGCAGTAAGGAGGCTGTAGACACTGGCAGGTTCAGGGGGAATTTGAAAATACAATGGTCAGAGGTAAGTAAAAAGTACAATGGATATCCTGTTAAGGGTATTAGGAAGTAAATGAGAAAATGGGTGAGTTAGAAAGGGAAAGGATAAACAATCAATAGAAAATGATATTGAACACAGCAAATTTCTTCATTCCAGCCTTGGCTGCAGAGCCTGGTGTGAAGCACCTCAGGCCTGCTGTGCTATTAAAGGGGATGTGCTTCCCCTGGAACTGTAGGGAAAGGTGTTGAGGGAAGCAGGAGAGGAAGCAGCAGGACACTGCAAGGCAGACAGGAGACTGACTCGAGTCTGGAAGGAATTTGGGAATGTAGTAGCTGAGTCAACATTGAATTTTGCAAATTCATTACAAGTAGTAAATATTTCAGAAAGCAGAGAAAAACATCTGTCTCCTATTGCAGCCACTTTCCCTTTCTTCCCTCTTTGAAATGGAAATCTAGGCAGGAATGTGGATGCACTGAGGGTAATGCTTTCCAGCAGGAAGGAGCCAGCCACCTCTGGAAACACAGGCTGGTGTCAGTACTTCCACTAAGGGTCTTTTGACAAACTGCATCTAAACTGGCTCCTGTAAACTCTTTTTACAGTGCTGAATTAAGCACAAGAACTGATCTCCTCTGTCACACTCTGTGCATATCTGTGATCTCATAAAGTCCTAGGGTGACTTTATGATGCTTGTATCCCCAATCGTCTGTTCTGTTTGTGCTGTATATTGAGTTCTGTACCTTTAAGACTGAATCTGAGAGTGAACCAGGGAGAGAAGAAGCGTGGAGTTTGTTTTGAGAAACAGCCTGACTCCCACACATTCTCTTGTCTGGACTTCTGTTCGTCGGAGGCATGGACAGCGTTGGGACAGAGATCTTTTTGCTTTTAGTTAGTTTTAACTAGCTGAGGCAGAAAAGTTCCCTGGACTGTTTTTTTTCCTTTTCTTCTTGGGACTGTTTAAATCTACTCTGGACTAAAAAACCCAGAGGAGCACCGAGGGCTCGCAGCTGCGGCCCACCGGGCCTGGACCTCCAGAGGGAGTGGGACTGACAACAGACTGAGTGAGCTGAGCTGCACCCATGGCAGGGACTGTCTCAGTTTGCCATCTCTCTTTGGAGCGGCGAGAGGTTTTATTGTTTCATTGTTCATTTTATATTTTCATAGTATCCATTCTTTGTGCTTGTTTTTTTGTTTATTAAATAAATAGTTTTTTCCACTTTTCTCTGAGGAAGTTTTTCCTGGACTGGCTGGGGGAGGAGCTGTTTGCGTTTGCTTTCCAGAGGAACCCCCTTCGGAGGTTTCCTCCCAAATTTGCCCTAAACCAAGACATCTCTGCATGTGAAATATAGTGAGATTTAGGTTATTATATTCTTAAAGTAATAGATTGTGACTCATAAAATTATGGAAGTTGTATACTTTGTTGTCTGTTTCTCGTTGCTTCTGAAAGAAGAGGGAAGACTTTGTGGAAGTAGGTAGGATTCCCATTACTTTTCTCATAAAAACATTGCTTTGATTAAAAGGTTGAAAATTTTAATGGAAGGATTTTCTGTCTAGTGGGCTCCCAAATCCTTCAGAACATCTAGAAGCTGCTCCTCAAGATAATTTTATCATTAAAAAAAAAAAAAAAGGAAGGAAAAAACCCAGATACAGATATCTTTTCACCTTTTATCCACCTGTTAAATAAATTTGTCATTTCTACAGCCAATTCAGGAAAGGAGTTATCAGATCCTTTCCTTGGAGACCCAAGTGTAACCCTGCAGGTCTCTGGGGTCAAGCCCATACCTTCTCAGGAAGGCTCCGCGCACAATTTGATAGTCAGGGCAGTCATTATCAACCAGCCTGGCACAGGCCTCCAGGGCTTTCCCATGGCACAGGGGCTGAACTGTGCTGCCCAATCCTCCTCTCACCAATTATAAGTTCTGTACAGTTTTTTAAAAGACTGCAAAAACATATCAACATCATTCCCTTCTTTGTAATGAGGAAGCAATTTCACCTTATTATAGCTGGCTTAATATGCATGGGCTGACCCAGTAGGACCCTCATTCACCCTTATTCTTTCCCTCTGGAAATCATATTCCATTTTCATCGTTTCCATTTCAAATTTTTCTTCCTTCCCATCTTTTCTGTGCGCTCTCTCTTGATCCCATTCTTGTTCCATCTTTATCTTTCCCATGCTGAATTGTCACTCCTCACGCTCCTGCTCTCATTACAACTTCCTTTGTGTTTGATGCTCGCTCACTCCTGTTTGCAATCCCCTCCGTTTTACCTCGTGCCTTTCTAACATCTGCAGTGGTTTAGCACTTCTGCAGCATATTTGCTGTGTAGGCTCAGTTAGATAATAGGTGTCCTTAATGCTGTTGGCTGCCTCCTCCCTGATGCTTTGAGATGGTAAAGACTAAGCCAGGAAGCAGAGGGAGATGGGTGTAGCAGGTCTGGTTGAGGCCTCCCAGAAGAGCCCTTGTACTCAGCTCAGCACTCACTCAGCTCTTCCACCACACCCACACCCATTCCCCGGGTGCCTGCTCTGGGTACCCCCCACCTCCCCAAATGCAATTCTCCCTCATGACTTCCTCTGAGAACTCCCAGTGTGGAAACAAATCCTTTCCATGGGTTTGTGCTTAGCCCTGGCTGTGACTGGAGACCACAGGCTGAACTGCGAGGAAATCTATGGCCATGTGAAAACCACCTTCAGCCTTCAGAGCAGCATCTGCTGGGATTGTTTAGCAGAGCATGTGAAACCCCCTTCCACAGAGATAAAATGCTGCACATTCCTCGTGCCCATGATGCCTCAGGCCTTGGCAGGAGAGTGAGGCAGGTGATGCAGGGGAAGACAAGGAGACTGTTAAATACCTCAGAAAATACATGCCCTGAAAAACTCCCTGAGCCTTAATGGCAAAGTTAAGAGAATGCCATGGGCGCAGCAAAGCTGGGAATCCTGGTGACCATTCGAGATACTGACTCCCTCTGACTGGGTTTAAATTCTGGATACATTTACAGAAATCAGAATAGCATTGAGAGCTTTATCTGGGATAAACCAAATCATGTGAGTACCTGACCCAGAGAGCATTGAAAGGAAAGGGATAGACAGCTCCCAAAGCTGACAAAGGCTTTAGACCACCAGGCATTCCCAGCAGCACTCAGGATGTGGTGAAAACTCAGGACATCCAGGCAATGATGGGGAAAAAAGAATTGACAGATGTGAGGCGTGAGCAGACAGGTTATGAAGCCTTAAATCGAGGCACTTCTCCTGTCCTACGGCAAGCTGATTGCACTGGAACCATTCCTGACAATCTGGATTACTTTCTTATGGACAGGAGATGCTTTGTTTTGGTTCACCAAACTGTATTTTTATACCCTGTATGTGTTTCCAAGGGCACACAGGTATTGCCCTCTTCTTGACATTTGAAATATATTGCTCTCCTTTTGATGCATAAAAAACATGCCAAGCAGTCATATTTTTAAGGCAACTTAGATCTCTTATGATCTCTGACAAGATGAGTAGCCAAGCAGACCTTGGCTGTAGGTGTAGGAGACAGGAAAACAAGAGTTAAAGCTTCCAGATACCTTTGTAACATCAGCCAAGGGTGGAATGAGTGCTCCCAGCTTGTGCTGGAGGTGCTCTGTGCAGGGAGAACAGCACCACGATTTCTGTGGCTCCTCATGCACAACCCGTGTCTCCAGCCTTCCACAAGGCATTGGACTGTGTGTGAATCTTGTTTGGTGGAGTTCAGGCTGAGAAATGATCAGCCTGGATATTTCCCTTTATTGATCTGTGCTTATGTTCGCACGTGCAGGGAAATTCTTTCTGTGCAAGCAAGCTGAACTAATAGAGCCAGCGGAGTGAGCAGCTCTTAACAGCTTCTTATTATCATCTGTCTCTTCTTCAGATGCATTCTGGTGTACCACACATTTAGCTCTGTCTGCTGGAGAAGTAAAAAAGGTCAAATGAAGGTGAGAACACTTCATTCATAATTTTTACGAGTTATTCAGACCCACTGTATCATTACCCCTTGGAAACATATGTTTTCTGATAGCAGTTTTGAAAATATTCAGCACATCTCGACAATCTCTCCTGAGCAATACAGATCAGTTGTCACACTTTGTCATGTGCCATCAGGTTGTATGGTGCAGTGAATTTGCTGGGGTGTGATAAACTGCAGCCATTTGAGATCCCATGCTGATAATTCCTGCCTCTCTAAATGTAATGCTGCAGGATGTGTCTTCCAAGGAGTCAGAAGTGTTTTAGTGCACCCCCATTTCAACTACAATTTAGAGGTTTTCTGGAGGAAATGCTTGGTCACCCCCTCCTACTCACAGAAGGATATGAGCATGTTAAACATAACTTTTTGGCTAAAGAGTTTCCTCAGAAGGTGTAGGATGTTGCTGGCCCTTGACTTGGGCAGATCAAGGTGAATATTCTCAAAACCACTTTTTGTCCACGGTAGCTGCACACACCTCATTCAGGTGTTTGAACTTGGGAATCCAAGGGACTCTGCTACCATAAAAGAGACATCTGTATTTCTTTGGGAGCCAGGTGAGGAGAGGTAAGATCTCACCTGCAGAAGCATAAACAAGAGCTTGTGTTTCCCAGTTGGATTTTACCAGCTTTTTTACAGGAGAGTGGGAGTTTTCTCCTGTTTCACATCCATCCACAGAGCTGAGCCCTGAGCAGCCCTTTTGCTGACTTGCAAATGTTTCTACTTCACCTGGAGCCTTTCCCTCGGAGGAGAAAGGGACCTTCCTTAGGGAATGCAGCCTTGCCTGCCTTGATGAAGTGCTTAATGCTGCTGCCACCCCTGTGAAGGTGAGGACAGGGGTTGGGATGTGTGGGGACAAAAGGGACTTCAAATCCACAGCCAGTCCTAAAGCTGCTCACTTGAAAGGTGCATTCATTTCAGACACCAGTCAGGCTAATTATGTTAATTATAACCTTTTAAAGTAATCCTAAGGCTAGAAGGCAGCAGAAAACCAGACTGGTTCAGGATGCCTCCACCTTTGGAGAGAGGTTGCCACCCATATTTGTGGTGCTGCAATGAGAGCAATGAGGATGATGATTTTGTTAAATAATCATTTCTGTTCACTGTTCTTTTACCCAAAAAACAATGCCCATAACTAGGTTTAAAATCCTTCACTTCCCAGAGAAGTATTTTGCAGCAGCTGGACAGGGACCTTAACTAACATTCTTTGAATTCCAGCAGGTAATTAGTGGGGTGTCTGATTCAAGCAGAGCTCATTGGAATTGTGTTAATTTGTGATAGCTGTCTTTTTGGATCAGAGTTGAGACCTGGAAAGAGAAATCTCTTTAAAATTATGTGTAGCCCAGACTGCTGGGCAAGGTTAACAGCCGCCAGGAAAGTTAGGGAAGTTTCTGGATGGAAAATTAGACGTTCACAAGCCACTGTCTCCATGGGTACATTGGCACTCATCTTGTTTGGAGCAAAACCAAGCCTTCCTAATTCCAGGTGCTGAATGTAAGGATGTCATGTGGTAAGGCTGGCTTTGAAAACAAATCTGCAGTCTGAATATGGCCCCAATACCTCGTGAGTGCTGTCTGAGAGGTCACAGAGGGCCCCTGGATCCTTCCCCACTGCAAGCCCTCACTGGAGTGTGGGGGAGCTGAAGGAACCATTTGTTACTGGTTTGCCCCCACTGGGTGAACACTGGAGAGCTGTGGCTACAGGTGAAGATTTTCAGACTTCAAAAAACATCCACCTTTATTCCAGCACTCTCCGTGGTTTAGGAAAAAAAATGAAATTGTGAGGGTTTACAATCTCATTTGCAAACATCTGTTTGGCAAGGAGGGTTTTATTGTGGTTGTGTGAGCTGACAAAGGCTTAGAGGACAGGGCTATGCAGCTTCCTCCTGCTGAGCTCCATGGGGAGCCTATCAGTCACCTGCTCCCCTTTCGGACTGAACACGCAGGAGAGTGACAAGACTACATTTTTTTGGAATGGCCCAATGGCTTTTCTTACATTTTTTGCTAATTGCACCCTCTCATATGCTAAAAAACTAGAGGCTCTTCTCTCTGTTGCCCCATAATGCCGGCCTTAAACATAATTCTTTTCACACCTCTGTGCCATGTTGTGCCAACTCTGTGGGGCCCCACACATGCAAAGGTGCTTTGCTTTATGATCAACAGATTTCTGAACCTCAGCAGCCTCTTGGTTTCTCAGTCTCCTGCGGAATATTTTGAGTTTTGCAGAGCACTGAGCCAACTTCTAAGGTGCCATTATGGATGCTGAAGTGAGAAGAAAACCTTTCTAAGCCATCCATTGAAGTGCTTAACTGCATCTGCTTTTCTACCACCACCTCATCAGTGGCAATTTGGAAACTGTAACCACAAAACAACTAGCAGGCCAAGTGTGTAACCAGCATATCCAAATGATCTCAAACCCCAGCTTTCTATAGCTTCTAATAGCCTAATAAATGAATTTTTGGTACTGAGCTAAGTACAGTCATATATAATTGCTGTTATTCTCACATTAAGCTGCAGGGAAGTGGCAAACTCAATTAGATTAAATCCTACCACGTCTCCTTGGGATTTGTGGTAGACATTTAAGCAGAGAGACATGTCACTTCCACAGACCAATTTGCTTGTACCTGTCTGCTTAGATTTATTGTGATTTGTCCTTGGTTTTGTGTATGTTTATTTGCAGAAGCCAGCTCCAGATGCAAAACACATCAGTGGAGCTTTGGAACATTATTTTTAATTAGCTGGGTTCAGTTTCTAGTAACATGCTTGAATTGCTTCTGGGCTACTAATGGAGTGTGGAAAATAAATATTGTTCTCTTGGATTTTTTTTTTTTCTGGTTATAGCAAATTTCCCATGCTATATCAGGGAGACTTTATTTGCCATGAGCCTCACAACACAGGGCAGCCTCTGAAAGCTGGTAAAGTCCAGACAGAAAGTTACAACTGAGTTTCTTCAGCTTTGTTCTTGTCTAAAACCCTGATAGAGATCATAATTACACTGGAAAATATTGTAGAAACTGCAGGGAAAAGTTAAATTTTTTTGGTTCTTTCTGAATTTGAACTGAGTTGGACAAAGCTAACCTCAGTCAGCACCTGGTAGTAGCGGGGTACAAAGCAGATAATGAAATGTGAGTCCTAATCACAAGGAAGTGGATTTGCTTCTCTCTGCTAGGTGTAGTTTCTGGATTCTGAGCATTTGTAGGAAGAGCCAGCAAACCCTTTTATGCCCCCTTTTATTCTGTGCTTGGGTAAGTGACGGCACAAGGAGAAGCACATGAGGAGCTGGGAATGGGTTATGCAGACAATTGCTTGTTTTCTTTTCAGGAAAACATCACTCAAAAATTATTACCAGGCTAAGACATTTCATACAGGACACATTTCTTCTTTCAGAGAAAGAAAACAATGCAGATTGACACCAAAGAGCAGAGTTCAAAGTTCCTACCAAGCAAGGGCTGATAAATCATACCGTTGAATTCCAAGTGAGTGAGCCTGAAGCCCTGCAGTATTGAAATCACTGGGCTTGGGATAATTCTTTTTGCAAACAGCCTGTTTTACAGGCCTGTGAACCTCTTCCTCTGACCACTCTTTGTTCAGCCCAGGGAGCAGCAGTGCCACAGATGCCTGTCCATCCACAGGGATTTTACAGCCAGACTTTCACCGTGGGCAGGGTTTTTACAAAACTCAGGGAGTCACTGGCATTGTGCTGGAAAAAGGGTGACAATCTCCCGGCCAACAGCAGAGTCACCAGCTGACTGAGCTTCCCTGGCAGCTCCTTGCAGTGATGGATAGCTCCAAAAACCCAGGAGAGGTGGGAAAGGGCAGGATTTGTGCAGGCTTTGGGGCTGGATGCGAGCAGGAGCTGCCGAGCAGGGTGAGCTCTGTACGGCAACGGCAATAAGGATGCCATCTGCTGCTCGCAGGGTGAATAGCTGTGAAGGAGGCTCCAGGAGGATTTCCTCCAGGGTTTTCGTCTTTGTGTGGCTGCTTTGTGTGTTATGGATATCCACAGAGTCACACATGTGTGGGGTGCATTTGGGGCGGCCCGGCTCACGAAGGAGGCTGAGGAACTACGTGAGTAAAGGCAGAAAGGAAGCTGTGGGGCCAGAGAGAAGCAGATGGAAATTCCATGTCTTGTGCCATGTTTCCTCATCCCAAATGTACTGAAAATGTCCCAGGCCAAGGAAAAGGATCATTTGGCTCCTTGTCATCTGCACACTTCTGAAGGGCTCAGAATTAAGTCCAGCCATAGGAAGGAAGTTCTGGTTCTACTGCAGGTGAATGGGGGTGGTTTTACCTCAGGGGAGGAATAACCAAAGCAAGTTATCTGACTGAGACCTGTAAGAGATTTGCAATGCCCTGTCTATAATATGTGCTTTGGATTCCTAGCCTGTCATCTCTAGTAATAATTTGTAAATGCATGATGGAATTTTTTCATATCTTTTATCCCTCTCCTTTTCCATATCTTGGGGTCAAGAAGCATTTGGACACCCCACTCCGGCAGAGGGTGGGATTGTTGGGGCTGTTCTGAGCGGGGCCAGAAGAGGACTTTGATGATCCTTGTGGGTCCCTCCCAACTCAGGCTATTCAATGATTCCATATTTTAGATATTTTCCTTGGCCCTGAGCAGCCGTGCAGTCTCTGTGGGACACATCCCTCTGCTCCATGTCCATGTATTTCTCCGTGCTGTGAACACAAATGACAAGGACAGGAGCCCTGGCAGCCCCAGCTCTGCACGAGGTTACAGTGCCAATGACCTGTGAGATTTGACAGACTACCTGCCTCCTCTTTTTGTCTAGCCATGTCAGGGGTTATTTAGATACCAGTAACAGCAAGACTGGAAACACAATTGCATTGTTATTTATATCTGTTGGGCAAACTACTGGGACCAATATGATGGTTTGGAAAACAAGTCAGAAGATATTTATTCAATGGTCTCTTCTTTTGATTGTTATCAAACAGCAGCTCATAATTTTGCACAGTAAGAAATCCATGACTGCAGTGATTTGAAGTGTGTCTCTGCTCACAAACTAAGCTGTTTATTTAATTAAGTACTTCTGGCTCTTTGGATCTAATAATTCTAATTAAATTGTTATGGTTATGACTTGCATTTGGATTATGCCCACTGTCTCAATTAAGACTATGAGAAGGCCTCATAAGAATGTGGAAGAATTCATTGATTTCCTCAGAATGATTTCGATATGGGATGGGGAAGAACCCATGGGGTCATGGGTGGACTTTCAGGGACCATGCTGATGGGGCAGCTTCTCCAGGGACTGAGAGAGATGTCACCCCCATCTGGCTGTACTGAGAGCAGGCAGAACTGTGGGAGACAAGAACTGGACGTGCAAATGTAACCAGGGCAGACAAAGGTTATTCTTTGAATTGCAGGGAGAACAAAAAGGCTTCTCTGCACTTGCAATAGTAGGCAGGTGATTACACAACAAGGAGATGAAGTTGTAGAAACTTTGGCTGGAAAATAACTATCCTTGGATAATGCAAATAGGAATTGGATTTCATGGAGCACTGAGTGTATCTTTATAGCCATCAGTGAGTAAAACGACTTGACATTTCCAGTTGTGCCACTTCAGTGTCACAGCTAGAAATCCATTCCTTTTCTTACTCTGAGCAGGCCCTATGCTGTAAGATCCCATTGTCCTTCCTGACTACCCTCAGAAGATGGGAATGTGTGCAAATGGTTGGGAGGAGTGCGATGACTTATCCGTAGGAAAGCAGCAGAACTGAACATAAAATCTGTCCCTGTTGTTGGAAATGTGGGTAGAAATGTAACTGGCACCTGGATCATTTTTACTGAGTGACTGGAGCCAGAGGCCCTGCGGATTTGTAGAGAATGTCCCATCTTTACCTTCTTGCTCACCTTTGGTGGTGAAGCTGAGGTGCAGCACAGCTGTTACTATTAATAAAAATTAGGGCTGTAACTGATGAAGGTTTCTTTCCAATGTGAAAAATGCTGGCTGAAATTACAGTGATTCTTCCAGCCATGGGTAAGCTTTACTCATCACTGGGGTAACCTGCTCCAGGTGGCCCTGCTTGAGCAGGGGGTTGGACAAGGTAACCTCCAGAGATCTCTGACAACCTCAATCATTCCATGATTCTCTGATCTCCATCATTTCTACTGAATTCAGAGGCCTTAAAAGGCATCTTGCTCTTTGAATGTAGCCCTTGCAGACCAGTAAATAAAGAATTTCTCCTCTGCCCCCTGCTCTGACGCTGCTGCCTCACGAGCAGGAGTTCCCCTGCAATGCTGCACCAAAAGCTGTCATTGCAGATAATAATTCTCTTACCAAGTCTGAGGGAATAATCACAATTTCCTGTGTCCCTCGGGGAGCTTGTGGGCGTGATGGTGATGGCACCACAACAGCATTCAGAATTGTATACTTCCAAACACAAACTCCTTTCCCATTTAGGAGGAAAAGGAGCCTGTGTTTGGCACTGGGGTTGTCACACCCACTGCAAAAACAGCCCATATGGAAATTAATTTGAATTCCTGCATTTGTTAGCTAGTGGGTTGACCTTTTTCCTGATACTTTTTGTCCCAGGTTATTGCACACCTTTGCCTGTTGGACATTGAAATTCCCTCTCCACAGGCTTGTTGGGTTTGGAGCTCTGCATTGGTTCAGGCACAGCAGCTTTTGGTGTTTTGGAAGCACATGTCAAAATACAAAACAAAATACTGGTTTGAGCACTCTGCACCAATCTCTTACCTTGTTTGAAGCCCATGCTGGATGAAAGATGGGATCTTCTCAAATTTTATTTTATGTCTTTGTGTAAGTTAAGCAACACTTTTGTGATAGGAGTACAAACTGCAAGTAATAAACCTGATAAAAGCCAGGAGGAGCACTGAGAGGAAAAATCAGGTGTAGGGGTAGAAGTTTGAAGATGCATTTGCAAACAGAGCCAGGCGAGGTTTGACCCTGGAATTTTTCCATGTGGAACTTAACTTTTCATGCTCTAATTCTGCAGAGGTGGAGCTGGAGATGCTGGAGCAGGGGATGCTGATGACCCCACAGATGACCTGACAGATGACCCCACAGCTCTGACTAATGAGGTTATACTTTAAAGGGAGAACAGATTTTTCCAAGTGCTTCCCTGAGATAAGGTTTTAAAGGCAGTGCTGGGAACTGTCTGGTACGAGGACCACACAGACCTTCCTCAGAAACTGCTGTTGGCCAGGTTTTTAGGGCTGGTTATGTGCCTCTGCCAAGGGCTTGATTAAGATCTGGGCGTGCACAGAGCAGATGTCAGGATATTCATTGTGGCATTTAGGAGTGCTGTCTTTCCATTTGCTTGTTATTGATGCCACTATTTTAATATCTTCAGAGAAAGAGAAGGATACTTTACAAAACCTCATTCTATTAATTTATTGCAGTCATGAGCAGTTATTCAGGATTCCTACTGAAATGAATGCATGAACATTCTTTTTAATTTTTTTTTTTTTTTTTTACAGAAAGGTGAATTCTTGGTTTGAATAAAAACAGCTAAAAAATTGGTACCCACACATACATACATATTTCACCAACGTGTGCTTGGCTATTTCATCTGTCTACTGTGCCAAATTATTTACTTTTTTTTTTTTTTTTATGTGAAGGGCTCTAATCTTGTGAACATGGTGTGGGCAGCAGGCAGGCCTCCCCACCAGCACCCCTGTGCACTGTGTCGTGTTTGCTTTCCCCAGTATCCCGTTTTCCCCCTCACTGTCTTGCCGTGTTTTCACTACCTCCTTTAATAGATACTTTGGCAAAGCTTCCTCATCCTCCTCATTTTCTTGGGAAGTTTACGTAAATTGTTTTTCCCGCTTGTTTCTATGTCTGGGATCCTGTGATCTTTTCCAAAGCTGGATATATTTCATGGACGTCCATGGGGAAAATTTTCTCTAATTAGTTTTAGCTTTGGACTAAGATTTATTTCTTTTGAGGTCACGATTCAGATCACGCACTTTGTCCCCTAAATTGTTGACTGCTTTTACTGTTACGGCAAACGGAGGCCACTAGAGGACTCTGTTTTCCTTCTTTTTAGTCGTGCTCTAGAATCAGGTTTTGCAGTTCTGTATTTTTAGCAATACCTTTACAGAGCATACAAATCCACTCATTTGCACAAATATATCATTTACAGAGTAACCAGGGAGCACTGGCCACCCATTTATCAGAAGTGCATCCAAATGATGAGGAATTCCCTACAGAAAATGTTCTTTGTGCTCTGCAGCCTTTAAAACAAAAACAATGTCTGCACAGCTCTGTCCATCTCTCTGTGTGAATATTTGAGGCAATATTAGGATTCTGTCTTCACTTCTGGCCAGCACAACTCCTTCCTTGTTTCTGGGCTTTTAAGATAACAGTTGATATGAACAAAGAAGTTTCAGAAGCTTTCAGGTTTAATGATTTTTAAAACCTTTCCCCAAACTCTTCCTGTTGGATTCTTATTGAGAACTTTCCCCTCCTGAAAGGTGCAATGGATGTGGATTCTTTCCAGAGACTTTCAAATCACTTTACAACGGAAGGGGTTCTTGGCAGCAATTTTGAAGGAAAGGAACAAAAATAAAGCAGATCATCTTTCTGTTGAGGGCAGACAATAGAAATGACTGTGATTCAGAGCCATTATTTGGAATTTTTTTTCCCAATATGTGTTTTCCAAGACTAACCGAGGTTCTGATGTCAATCCCCAAGGCTGTTTACCCAGCAGCTGCTTGGCCACTGCTCACCCAGAACTGAAAATTGTCTAATTGCAGTCAAGTGAAAACTGCCAGGGGGCATCTGGCCTCTCTTGGCTTTTCAGTGGCAGCACAGACCACTGAAGGGACTCGGGCATTCATGTAGGGTTTGAGTTCAGCAGTGCAAAAGGATGGAGGCAGCTCCATCGAAAAGGACAAATTGCCCCTAGGTTCCTGGCTCTAACAGGGAGTTTGCTCAAGTTTGCTCAGAGTTTGCTCAAATAAGCACAAGCAGAAAGCCCTCAGAAAACCTGCTAATGGCTGGGTTTATTTTATAATCAAGCGACACACTGGAATTCTCTACTCTTATCAACTTACTCTTTTTTTTTTTTTTTAAGGAGATACTTGGCATTTTGAGAACATTCCAGTATTTTCTACTTCAGACAAGGCTTCAGACAAGAAAAGAGGCCAGGGTGGCAATAGCCCCCGCTCTTGAGAGGGACAGATGGGTTCAGAGGCGAGGGGACAAAGGGTTCTTGAGTGGCTGGGATTGTAGGAGATGCTCTGCTGGCTGCCTGCTCATTTTCTTGGGCTCTGCTTAGTCTTCAATTGTGATTTTGGAAGGCAATTTAAAAATCATTTTGGTAGGAATGATTTGATAGCTATTGTTGCAGTGTTTTAATGCTTTTCAGAAAATCCATCTGTCTTGCAGTCTGTGAAAAAAAAAAGGAATATCATGAACTTGTGAAACATTTGTCTTAGATTTTTATGAGCAGTAATTTTTACAAGATTTTCCTGGACTTTCTGGAAATCTCTGATTAGCTGTGGGGTTTTACTGAAGAATGACACAAGAAACACAAACAACCCCCTTCTCAAGTATCGATTTTGAGTACTGAAAGCACTGAATGTGATGCTTTCTTTAAAAAACAGGTGTTCTAGCCCAAGCTACATAATTTTCTATTGACGTTTCTTGATGACAATTTCTGTTTATACAATTTCTTCCATTTGAGAGTACATTTGTACATTTTTCTAGACACAACACATCCACTGCCTTTGAAGTCTGTAGTAAAATAAAAAATAATCTTTTCTTTTGTTCCGTTTCTTATCCCTGGCCTATTTAGCACAATGCAAAGAACGCATAAAGGAACCCTGCAAAAATATTTCAATACTGCTTGTATCTTGAGTTGGGATATATTTAGAAAGCTTAAATGATTTAGCTGCAAGTTGGCCTGAATGGTGGAATTTATACACCAAAAC
Organism: Cettia cetti; assembly: GCA_013401135.1. Lineage (NCBI taxonomy): Eukaryota > Metazoa > Chordata > Aves > Passeriformes > Sylviidae > Cettia > Cettia cetti. The sequence goes on along the minus strand of VZUI01037867.1, from coordinate 27,463 downwards.
TGTTGATGTTCCTGTCACAGTCCATGGCAAGAATTTTAGTAGCTGCTGACAGTGAGCATCAACCCATCCCTGTCTCCAAATGTCTGTATCTCTGATTTCTCCCTCTTCATAGAGCAGTGCCATCTCCTGCTGTTCTGCTGTAGTGGCAACCCTTTCACTGGGATCCAGGGGATGGGAACTTCTTCCAAGAAAGAAATGACAGCACTTAGGATTCCCAGAAGGTTCCAAAGAAGGAAAATATGAATTGATGAATTTCAGGGATTTCATGCTGAACTTCAGAAAAGAAAATACCTTGACAAGGGCAGTGCAGGTTTATGTCAAAACAACCAGCATCATTTTATGAAGATCTGCTGATCCAAGAACCCAAACATCCTTCTCTAAAAAGTGTAAAACTTAAATGCAACAGTGTCTGCTCTAATTATTCCAGTTAAAAAAATTATTTTTTCTCCATTCTCCATCTGAACCTCTATTTGAACCTCCATTTAAAAGGAGTGGAATTTGGCATGAACTGTCTATGTAAGAATATTTGTGGCTCACACTTGGCACGTCTCTGATGATGCTGGCAGGGCCAGGGCACACCAAGGCAGCTTTCAGATCAGAATCAGTCCTGAGGGATGTGCACGGACACGAGAAGTTTCCATTGCAATGTATGGTGTGAAGCAAAGGCCCTTGAATCAGGAGAATAATCAACCATTTGCTCAGATGTCAGAACATTTTAAACCAGCTGGGAGCAGGAATCCTACACCAAGTGATTTGAAACCATTGTAGGCACCTCAATCCTGTGCCAGAAAAGAAGGGCAGTGAGTGCTGTTAAATCTGGGGATTCCTGACCTGCCCTTTCTGCATAATCCTCTGGGAGGGGAAGTGAGCTCACAGGGCTGACAAAGCCTCGGTTCCTGCCCTTCACACATCCCCAGCCCGCTGCTCGTGCCTCTCCAGAGGAGTTCAGCTCTGTGATACTGACTTCAAAAGAACATATTTAAGTGCATTCCTGAACCAGAGTCAGTATTTGTGAGAAGATCAGTGTAATAAGGATTTATGGAAGAAGTGAAAACTGCTCAGTGATCCGTGATCCATGGCTGCCTGCCTTTGATATCGTAGTTGGCAGAAGAAATAACAATTCTGCTCTCCAGCAGCTTTCACGACTTCCAGATTTATTTGTGTTTCAGACTAAAATAAAACCAAGACTATTTTTTTTTTTTAAATAGTGACATGAAATTATCTGGGTTTCTTCAGATCAAAAATATGAAGTTTGAAGTTCATCTAGAAGTGAGTTTGGCCTGCACATATCAAAATTTTAATATTTGACAAGGCACTGTGTCAGCACATGGACACCCTGACTATTCAGGGAGCCATGAAGTGCTGGCATTCCTGGATTGCAAAAGCCATTCCTTGCTGGAACCCACCTGAGCCACAGTACTTGCCCAGATGGAGCAGCTGACTTTACTGCGATTGTATTGTTGCACAGCAGGAAATTTGCCCAGTCCTTGCTGGTCCCTAATGATACTGTCTGGAACACAGGGAATAATTTCTGAGACACTTTCATAAAAAGATGGGGGAAATGCACCTCAAAGCTGCTGTTGGATTGTACTGGGGGACTCTCAGGTGTTAAAACCACATCAGTTACAGACTGGGCTGGGAGCACACTCTTTGCCCTAAATGAAGCAGTGCCTGGGAGCAGCTGCCTTGCGAAATCAGCTGCAGCACTGGTTGCACAGAAAACTGCATCATGATGTAGTTCTCATCTTGTAGTGTTTTACAAACAGCCTGGAAAAGAACGACTTCAGGAGTGTGTTGTCAAAGTGAGAATGAGCAGGAACTTGGCCAAGAACCAGGGCAGATTTTAATAGCAGTCACCCAGTCAGTCCAAGCAGACAACCTTCACAAATTTCCACTGGGTGTCTAAACACTAAATGTTTTCTCAGGCATTACAGGTAGGTTGGTTTTTGTTCTGTTTTGTTTTTAACAGTGTTGTAAAGAACTTTGCACAGCTGCGTGTTTCATTCTCTGAATGTTGGAGTGAGTTCAGTGGGTCCCTCAGGATGGACACAGCTTCGTTTGTCAGTGGGCCTGTGTGTGTCCATGTGTGCTCCTTTGCTGTGCTCTGGGGTTTTGTAAGAGGACAAAAGGACTCTCTGTGCCTCTTCATCAGCTGATAGTGGCATTATCAATTATCACTCTCTGCCTTGGGTGGGAAGAGGGATGGAAAGAGCTCTTATCAAATTTTATTGCCTGGCATTGCAGGCACACATGGTGGGAGCTATTCATGCCTCATGCACACTCCACTCCTGTCCCAGTTTTACTTTCCTGACCATTATTTCTCTCATATTTCCGTGTTGTCCCCAGTCCCAGTGCAGCACTCAGCCTCCTGATCCCTTCCCCAGTGCTGCTGGTCTGAGATGCACACATTTGGTTGGCAGCAATTCCAGAATCAGACTACAGTTGTTTTTGTAAAAATTACAGTATCTCTGGCCTTGCCAGCAGTAATGACTGAAACAGAGCTACTCACACCCCACTGAATCAGGCTGACACTAAGATAATTATATTTGTGTTATATTTTCAGTGCCTCTCCGTGTCACTGTTGTGGACTGAAATGAAATAAAAAATCATAGGGCAGTTCAAAGCAATTAAAGAGTGAGGGCCCTGGCTCAGCTTTCAAAACAGACCTAAATGTTTATCTTCCCTGCAGCATAAATCAGCTCTGCCTTGCTGGGTGGATGAGGAATGGCTCTTAACAGGGACTCTTGCAGTCCTGGTATGTTTATTTAATGTGGCAAAAGAAATCTATAACTCCTTGTATTTTTGTGTATAAGAACCTCATAATTCAGATGGTTTCCCTGTCTTGGCTTAGCAATTCATAAACATTAATAGGGATTTCTCTTCACTGCACTGCAGCACTATAAAGAATGCTCTGCCTGGAGAGGGCAAGTCAGCAGAATTAGAAACTTGCCCTGTTCTGCAAGATATCTGCATTTGTGTACAATTCAACAGGGTGCTGGTCTGCACATTTTCCCACGGGGATACTCATGAGAAGAGGAGGAGCTCTTTCCACTTTCTGATCAGCTGTGCACACATGAAGTCTACTTCATCTTGCCTTTTCATATTCAACCTATTCTGTGAATGATTTAGTGTTACATAGCTTTTCCAGAAGCATAGGAGAGAAGGTGAACTTTCCATTGTAAGGCAAAAGATACGTGAAATCTTTTCAAACCCACCAGTGGGTCAGATTTCTCCCCAAGAAATAATCAGCCTCAGCACTGCAGGAACATCCACAATCCCGAGTTTCAGCCTACACAGTTAAAGGCTGCTGCTTGCTTTCAATAAATAAAGTATTTTTAGATTTCAAGTCTATTTTAAACTTGCATGAGGGAGTCTTCAGTTTGGTGAGCTCACTTTTGATTTTTTGGCTTTCAGGAGATGAGAGCCTTGAGAGTGTGCTGGTTGTAGCTGAAAAAATACTTAAAAGAGGAGGCTTAAAGCAGGAGTGGGTGTCCAGAGGTGTTTCTGTATGAAAAAAGTCATAGGAAAGGTTCTGAGAAATGGGAAAGTTTGGCTGCAGGATCTGGGCAGCATGAGGGCATTGCTGGTTTACACAGTGAAGCAAGAGCAGATTGAATATGCACTGGAATTCTGAGCATTGCAAAGAGAGAGGCTAAATCAGGATACCATGGGCTGACAGGGTAACATTTGCAGTTGGTGTGGATGAGCATCTCCAGGTTCCTTCTGTTATCCAGGCAGTGATTTCCCACTTTCCATGGAACGTAGGGCAATTTAACATCAACTTTGTACACAATGTCTTTTAAAACTGTGGGAAAAAATTAGTTCATTTTAGACAGGAGACCCAGATGACAGTTCAATGAATGCTTGAAATTCTGACAGATTTTTAATAAATTCAGAAGTGGACATTATTCTGTCTCATACACAAACTGTTGAATCAATAAATTCCAGTGGATTTATTCAATATTTCTTCTCTTTAGGGCTAGATATTTACTAGGCTCTTGAAGACTGATACTGATATGGAAATAATTTCAGAAAAATTAACTAATTTTTTTATTATTTTTTTTAAATATTTTGGCCTAGTTCATTATATCAGTGTCAGCTAGCATGTAACTACGGGGTGTTTCACTCACATTTTTGGTAGGATAGAGCTGGCTTGGATTACAGAAGGGGGCAGTGATGTTTCACTTTTTGGAACCAGAATCCCCAGAAAACAAAAGCTTTGGTTCTATATAACACAGGAACAGAAAAGCCCAAGGTTTGCTCCTGCTGTTTCGCTTTGCCATGTTACAATCATTCTTCCTACTTGCTATTACTTGATTTTCTTCAAGGAAAAAAGTTACATATTGGAGGGGATGTGAAGGCAGCGGATGGCACAGAGCCCTCCCGCCACCTGCCTGTCTCTGGCTCAAAAGGTAAATTCTTGGTAATATTTCAAATTGCATAAAAATGTTCATGACCCACGGTTTGTTTGGTCTCAACCTTCTGACATTGCAGCTCATCAATGGTGTTTTGTGACCCCATTCATAATGTTCTGCTTCCTGCTGGGGAGAAGGAATAAAATGTGGGATCATGATAAAAATGAGCATATGCACAGAGCAGACAGGCTGCTATTCTAGGCACATCCTGCATCCTCAAGCCGTCAGACACCAGGTTTGATGGGCTGGGTGTTTTTAGCTCACACGTGCCAGTGAGTGACAGGACGGTTTTATTATGAAATGGTTCACTGTTCTCACCTGGCTCCTGCTGCCCACAGCACATGGCATGGACAATGCCACAGAGGGGTTTCCTTACAGGAAATGTCTATTCATTGCTTGCTCTGCCTGACCTGAACTAACAGCAAACACAGCTTGGGTGAGGGGGATAATCCCAAAAGCCATCCCAGCATCTCATGGCTCTTCTCCTCTGGCCTTTCTCCCACACAGAGCTGCTTCCAGACCTGCTCCCGCCTCACCAGCCCAAGCTTGTTCTCCTTTCTGCATCACCTCCCAACTTTATGTCTTGCACCACAGGAGCCTTTCTCACCCATGCTGGTTCAAGAGGCGCTTCAGCTCCCCCCTGCATTTCTTCCCCCGACGAGATCCCAAGAGAAACACTAGGCAGTTCCCTTGGATCACTGTTTCCATTGTAAGGCAAAAGATGTGTGAAATCAAGATTGTCTCCTGCTTTCCCATTTCGGGTGGTTTGTGTATCCCTCACTTCCAGGTTTCCTCAGTGCTTTTCCATATGTAAGGAACTATTGGAAGCCCTCAGTCTGCAGTGAATACTTCAGACTTCTGTTTTTCTTTGAATCCCCCTGAAAGATTGGTGACAGATAAACACCTTGAGGTACAAATACTTTCCCCTAGTGCTGATATGTGTCCACCTCTATCTGTGTTTTTTGTTTTAGTCTATCAGTTGTTTGTATGTAATCCAAGGGGTACATGGTCCCTTGGGAACGTTCTGAAATATTTCTTTTATTGTTAAAACTCAGTGAAATAGCTCCTAGAAACTGAGTCTTCATGCTTGCTTTATACCTTGCTGAATAGCTAAGTCTTTTTGTCATATTCAGTCTCTGCCCTGCCCTTGGAGAAGGATAAATACTCATTAAAAGCCTCATTATTAATTAACCAAGTCAATTTTCAGAGAGTGAAAGCAAAATAGTTTCAGTGGAAAGTTTATTTCTAAACAGTTATTCCAGATTTGATTAGATTGTGTACATCCAGTCCTGAACATAGTTCTGAGGTGAAAATGTTTATCAATAACAATTATTGTGCATTGAGTTCATTTCCAAAATCATTTTCCAGACAAAAAAAAAAAAAAAATTAGAGCATTTCTCAAGTAACAAAGTGTTGCTTCTCTTCCCCTGCTCTGTTCAGGCCGGCTAGCAGCTGCAGGGGCTGGGGGCAACATACCCCTGGGTCCATGAAGGAAGGGCAGGTACAGGAGCCTTAGGGGAGAGGTCTTTTGGTGGTGCAACAGCTCTTGGCAGCATGCAGGCAGGCAAGACATGACACAGCTTCTGAGGGTGTTGATTACATGGTGTTTATTCGGGGGTCCCACACCGGGGGGGAGCATGGCTCCCCCTGGAGAGGGCAGGAGGCTCTAAGAGGCCTTCACGCTCCAGAGGGATCCAGCAGAGAGAAAGAAAAGGAGAGAGACCCTAAACCTGGAGCTACACCCTTAGGAGACTTCCAGCGAGGGGCAGGTCCAAGGCTTGGACCAATGGGATACTGATAGGGGAGGAAAGGAGGGGTTGGGTCATCAAGGATAAGGTGATGGACAGGGTTACAATGACTGGCAACTTACAGGGGTTACAACTTAGTAGTGAACAGAGTGAACAGAATCATTTAAGAAAAACGAATCACAACACCTCACCCTTTTTCTATTAAAAAGATGCAGATAAAAGCACAAAATATGACAAGGGATATAAAATCTTCAATTTGGTACTAGAACACTCTGTCAAGAACACCAGTCTCATCCTTATTTTTTTTAGCTTCAATGCCCAAATCACTAATATTTTAATCAAACCACTCATCCCAAATAGCCTGCCACAGGATCACGGCTTCTACTGCAAGTACAGTTCCTTAAAAAAATCTTATTTCTTGATGTAGCCATTTAGGGTTTGGAAATGTCTTCTTGGGAATAATTTGAGTGTGCTCTGACTTGTGATGAATAGTCACAGCAAAGTTGCCAGGGTTTCCCATTAAATTTGAGGATAAATTATTTGCTTTGGAACAAACAACCATTTTGCTGACAAACATAATTGCCACAGGTTTCTCTTTGCAAATATTATGATGGTGTTCTGGTTTGCTGTGATCTCGTGGAGATCACATTTAACTGTTTCAACTGGAGCCTGCTGAGCTTAACCTCTCCCACCTGTCAGCATCGGGCCCATCAGTGAAGTTCCTGGAGGTAAGAAAACAGCCAAGAAGCAGTGAGAAGGGGGAGTGGGCAGTCTGTGGCAGCAGTTTCAATATTTACTGTAAAAATACCAATAGCTACTCAAATATCCTTAAAAGCAGAAATGATTTTCTGAACTCTTTTTAAGGGATGCCGTCAAAGTCCTTGAGATTCAAGTGGGTTTTATGGGTTTAAACTTAACAGTATTAAGTCTGTAAACCCAAGATGGGAAATAATAATAATAATAAATATTAATCTTACAAGTCACAGTAGTTAAGAAATGGCGCTGGAAGCTGTTACAGAATTTCAGGTGCTATTAGTGGAAGTTGATATTAATGAGGTCGGTATCTGCTTTTGATAGATCAGTCACTCCATTTATTCAGGGATCAGCAGGGTAGCATTAAGTATTTGTGGCTGGTCTGCTTTCCCAAGGTCATTTTAATTAACCAAAATAACAGGAGGTGATAGAATATTTGATCTAAAATACAGATAGCAGTGGGGATGAATGAGGAATAATTCTAAATGCATGTGCCAGAGGTGTTGGTAATGGATAAGCAGTATCACAGTCCATTTTATACAGAGGTATGTGGGAAGCTGGCTGCCTTTAAAATAAATGAATCTATTTAGGCAATCAACCTCTCCTGCACAGTCAGTGGCCTGCAGGAGGCTCAATTGTAATGTGGCAATGGTAGCTCCTAAAAATATCTTTACAAATGCCGTGTTTTCTGCTTGATTCCCTCGGTCAAATTGATGTTCTCTGTTTGGGGAAAACAAGCGCTACAGTGTCAGGGAAAAAAGACTGCTGATTGAGGGCCAGTAAATGCTTCTGTGGGAATAGCAGCATATCCTTTCTGCCCCCAAAAGCTGGTCTGCACTTTCAGATGTTCACTGATGTATTCCTACACTGAAAAAATAAAATCGTTGATGGCTATAACTCTGTGAAACACAGAACTCTCTGAGAACCCTGGGGGTTTTCATTAATAGCACATACAAGGTTGAAATATCTTGATTTTAGCATTTAGGTTTTTGAATGTGTCAAAAAGGGTCATATTTGATAATGATTTTTACATGTTTATGAAGAGAGTTAAACTCAGTGTTCTTCAATTAAAGAATTATTTCAGAGTTATTTGTAGGCAGAGTAATAGGAATGGTGTCTGAAAGTGCGGCGGCTGAACTAAGTAATGTCAGGCACAAACTGAATACATCTGAGATATTCGTAATTCCACACAAGGTCTCTTCTAGCACTAAATGCATCAGGGTGGTGTTCCCAGGTGTTCATTGGACCATAGGAGATACTGACTGGTTGAACAGAAGGAATGACAATAACTGTTTCAGTCCATTTCCCAGAATATGTGCTTAAATACTCCTGGTTGTTATGCGCAGCTTGAACTTTCCTGTACCATAGTAGACTTTTTTGTTTGGTACTCATGGAGCTTGTGTTACAATCTCTCACTCCCACTGCCAGACTATTCCTGGCTTCCTGGAAATGCTGGGTTCAAAGCCCACCTCTCGGTTAGATCTACACACCCCCTTGCCTTATTTAGGACTGAATCTGGCACTAGGGGAACAATTCCTCTTGCCTCCCTCTTCACATGTTTTCTGAACTACTTCTAAGTGGAAGTGATACATTTATAAATACAGGTCACATAACACTGGGTGAGGCAGGAGGCTTCTGTCAGTTATTTTGGTTTGGATGCATCATTAATTAATGAGTTGAGCCTGCTCAAAAAAGTAACAGTAAATGTTTTCATCAGCTGTCAGTGTAACATGTCATTATATAACCTGGCAACATTTAAACAAAGTTGGAAATTATCTAAAGCTTTTTGGTCTTTCATAGTTTTAGCATTTATCTTTCTCTAAGACCTGAAGTGGTAAGTGACCTGAGGAGCTCCACAGGCACATGCCCACTGTTCCAACAGTGCAGGGCTCGGACAAGACAGGGAGCTCTTGGCTCATGCAAAGGTCAGTTGGATTTCATCCATTCCCCATCTAAAGGTCCCCCCCTCTGGCCTGGAGAGGCTGGAAGAGAGTTGGTCACACACAGTCCCTTGGAGGGGTCGCTTGGTGCAAGATGCCTGAACTCTACAGCACTGCCTGCTCCCTGTTGTCACCTCCTACAGTTCTTCTGTTGTAGCTGCAAACCTGGAACAGGCAAAGGAAGTCCTCATCTGCAGAGCAAAAGGGACAGTGCCCCCCTTGACACCCCCTTGGCAACAGCAGCAAGTGTGTCTTGCATTTAGTCAGAAGCTTTGCTTACAGTCAGAAATCTGAATCAGTGATACTGTTGTGGCCATTGAAATGCAATTTGCTGCTTAGCAGTTGGGTTTTAGGTGTGGAAAGGTTACAGGTAAGATACAAACAGACAACTCTGGCTTTTAACATGTAGAGGTGTCTGAATTTGACTTCTGTGGATGATTGATTGGATCTGTGGGGGACCATGCTCCTCTTTCTTCATCATTAATGCACAGAAGAAACTACTTTCTCACTGAACACAAGTGCCAAACAATTCCTTGGAGCTTGACCCCAGAACTTAGTATTGCAGTGGCTTTAAAGAGCAGAAAGATTTGGGAGTGTAAGGGCCCAAACTTGTTCCTAAACGGTTCCCTGAGTTTCCCTGGAGTGTTGGCAGAGGAAAGGGTCCAGCTGCTGCTGCCAAGGATGAAGTTCTTCAGCAGGATAAGGTGCCAAGCCTCTTTGCCAGAGCAGCAGTGAGACACTGCTGCTTTGGGCTGCTCTGTGCCTTGATGAAATTGTTGATCCTTACTAAGAGCAGTAGTGCTGATTAAAAAGGCCAATACTTGCTCCAACAAGTTCCCTTTCTCTCCTTTCCTTTGGTTTCCCCAGAAAATGGCCACTTCCTTGCACTGTGTTCTTTAAACCATGGTTACACTGTGCTCTTGCCCTGTTTTTGCACACTGTGCTTATAAACCAGGAGATAGTTTAGAGTTGCTTTTCATGTAGAATTTATATTTGCCCCTGGTATGTTTAGAGCAATTTCCAGCCTTGCCTTACGGGTGTTTGTGCTCATCCCTTATCACTGTGCCATCAGTGGTTGGTAGGATGCCCTAAAAATCTGAGCTTCAGGAGTGACTCAGACTCTTCATGCTATTCATCTATTTTCTGCTGCTTTAACCATAGCTCCTAACACATTGTTCAAGTGCAGTGCTCAGTTGTGGAGGCATTTGATTCCTTATTTTTTTGTTTAGCACATTAGTGCTTCAGAGGCTCAGTTAGGTCCATCTGTCAGACACCATAAAAGCACAGGACATAAAGTTGTTAGGTTTACACTTTGTCTCTCCTCCGTGCACACCCAAGAGCTTGATTTCTAGATGAAATGTTGCATTTGCTTTAAACCTGATTGGTAGATCTTTCTCTGTATCACTGTCACCAGCCATGGGTTTGCTGTACTGTGTCACAGTACTGTGAACTGTGTGTGAAAGGCTACAGAAAGGCACTGCCATTGCATTAATGTTAAAGGAAAAAATAGATTTTGACATTAAGCTATTGTAGCTTTCAGATTTTTTGATGCCTCCTCCAGATTTAGAGGTTACCAGTATTTCAGCAGTTGATTTAGTAATAAAGTTGGATGAGGAGCTTGTCTTTTTCATTCTTGTTTATAGCTGTGGTTTGTAAGAAAAAGGTGATTTTTCTGGCCAGGGAGAGTTTTAAATCTGTTTTAAGTAGAACTGAAATTTTGCCTGTGCTTTTCCACATGTTAATTCCAACAAATGAATTGGTTGTAAAGGGGGTGTTGCCCAGTTCATCCTTTTGTTCCCTTGCAGCAAAGGGTAGAGTTAGAATTTTGCATCAATGTACAACAAGTTAGGTAAGAATTCAAGTAGGTGTTAAGAGGAACATTAATCAGCCTCACATGCAGTGCAATATTTTATATGTTTGTGATTTATACCTGTGTGTTTAAATTAAGTGGATAAATTTATGATGACTGTAAAATTCAGCAAGAATTATAGAAAATGGCTGCAGACAAGGCAACAAAGTTGGTTTAGATCTGTTAGAGAGAGTAAGGTAAAAGTCCACCTGAGCAGACTGAAGTCACTGCAAGATTTTAGTCTCTAAAGCTGCTGAAGGACTTCATTAGACCTCTTCAGAAGGTAGGAAATGTCACTGAACAGAGCAACAGAGGAAAAAATGCAGGAATTTTAGATTGGAAAATGAAAAAAAAGGTAAGCTTTTCAAATTGGTTTTAATAAATATTTTTTCAAAGAAACCATTTGGGTTTTGTTACCTCCACAAGTACATTCTTCACAGTTTGGTTAGTTTTTGGTGGTGTTTTTTTTTTTTTTTTGTTTTGTTTTGTTTTTTGGGTTTTTTTTTTTTTGAAAGTAAATAATATTAAATTTCAGAAAACTGAAACTTCTGGCAAATTAGGAAAGGAGTCACAGAAATGGGAAAATATTCATACATCAGTTCTATGATTCTTTTCTCTTACTCTTGGAAAAATCTGTCAACTTTTCTGTGAGGGAAGGAGATATATGTGAAACGCAGGTAATTGTGTCTTTGACCTATGGACTGGATTTCTTAATCTGAGCTTGCAAAAGTTGAATTCCTTTTGAAACATATTTAGCAAATATCTCTGGAGAATAAAACAGTGTGAAATGGAGCCCTGGTTTTATTACAGAGGCTGCTGCAAGGGTGACTTTGTTTCATGTAATTGCTTGGGGACCTCCGTCTGATCTCTTCACTTGAAGCTGATACTACAGGCTTTAATTGAGTAAGGCTGCTCTTGAAGTGGAAATAGTTTACATTGGGAGATTCATTTCTACAGCTGAATATCTTGGCCTTTGTCTTGGATAAAAATTAATTTTGTATCTCTGCATTCAGCACTGCTGACAGTGGCACTTGCTGCTGCCCCTCCAGCCCAGAATTTTCAGCACCTCCCCTTTCCAGGTGGTTTGAATACAGTGCTGAGCTCTTTGACCCTTTCTAAAATACCCCATATCAAGGGTGTGAACAGCCCAGATCTCAACTCCAAGGAAATAGTGCATTGGCAGCATATCCACTGGAAATAGCATTTTAAAGGACAAATTTATCCTTTAAAAAAACAATATAAATCACAGCTTCAATTGTTTTCCTGCTTTGCAGTTTGGGTTGATTTATGAGCGCATTACTAATTCTGTTAAAAGCCAGGATTATCATGGAATGTCTGGGAACCCAGGTAAAAATGAATGACAATTCCTTGCTTGAAGTAATGTTTCAAGTTGCAGATGGCAATCCCAGGTTTAGCCCCAGATTTAGAAACAAGAGAGAAATCTGAAGTGTTTGGGGTTGGTTTTTAAAAAGAAGAAATCCATTTGGAAGGGAGCAGGCAGAATAAAGGGCAGATAAGGCAAAATAATGCCTACAAATACCAACTTATCTTGTACGTGTCCTAAAGCCCAGCCTACTGTGTGAGATCAGGGTAGCATGGGAGAGTGCAGGTTGCTCTCATCAGTAAATATTATTAAGATAAAAATCTTTGAGTAATCCTGTGCTGAAAAGGAGTCTTGGCATGAATGAAGTAATCCATATAGATCTAGTAACTGAGAGCCTTTTTGGTCTCTAGTGTCAATCTTCTTTAGAAGGGGCTGTACAATCCTGCTGCTGCTAGTTTCCATCTCTGCTGATGCTAAATGTAGCAGTCTCAGGGACTGTCTGCTGCTGGTAAAAATGCTTTTTGCTGGAAGAAAAACCTTTGTATTGATAAGACAAAAAGGGGGGTATTTTTAAATTCCGCAAACCCTGCTGTAGATAAAAAAGCACAGAAGAGTTTGGTTGCAGGTGGCAGTGATTCTCTGCATCCCTGGACTCTGAAGCAGGTTCAGTCATGGTTCTGTCCCATACTCAAAAGCAAGGAAAGACAAAATGAGTTCCTGTGGAAAGCAGAACCCAGTGAGAAAACCTATTTATTATTTGTCGCTCTGCCTCCTGTTTCAGGAGGGAAGTAACTGGTGCCAGTCATAAAGCTTTTCTTGGAGACTGGTGCATTTTCTGAAGCAGTCTTGTAGGTCTGGAGAGTCACTGCTATCTTGGATCTTCTTTCCAACCCTATTTGTGGGGTTAACCCCCTATTTGTGGGGTTAACAACCCTGCTTGTTAGTGTAAGCACCCAGCCTGGTTTAAAATAGAACAAACTGATACAGAGCAAACTGATTGTGAAGCTCAAGTGTTTTGATGCTTCAGGGTTGGAATTCCTGGGGGTTTTTTGGAGGGTGTGCCTCCATTTGAATTGTCTTTGCACACTCATGTCCCTCTTTCAGAAGGTTGTCTAGGTAAGCAGTTATTAAACCGGTCTTGGAAAGTCTGCACATTTATCACAGAGTGTTGTGCTGTCTTTCATCACATGGCTGCTGTGAGTTTGGGTGATGTCATGAGCTTGAGTCTTCAGCCAGATTTCGTTAGTGACCTACCTTGGGTTTAATCTAAAAGGATTTTGTGAGGCATTTTACATTCCCTCAGGATTTGTCAGGATGATGACAAAGTATTAGTGCATTTCTATTAATGATATCTGCAGTTTGAATTGGCTAGATAAATATAAATGCTCTCTGCAAATTGAGATGAAATCCTGTCTGAGATTTATGTGGACAAAAAAGTATTTAAGTAGAAAGATCATGCAATGAGTGTTTTAGCTGATCCCTTTGATCACACTGACATTCAATATATCCAGTGTTTCTCATTTTCTTTGGGAACATGGGGTGCCATTTCCTACATCCCACTATGAAGCACTGGAAGAGAAGAAGCTGCTCTGAGTGCCTGGTACATGCTGGAGCATTTTTGTCAAGGCAGAACTGATTAAAAACCATTAATGATTACTGTATGATTTGCACATTCAGTGTTCATTGTTGGAGCTGAAATCTCTCCTATTTGACTTCAGCCTGATGGAATGTTCTCTGGAATGTTAGGCAAAATTACTTCAATCCCTTTTTTCCAGTGAAAGAATTTAAAGGAAGAAAGGTTTTCCAGCTGCTGAAAAATGGAGACCACCTATCTTTGATCAGGTTTCCTTAGACTAACAGTGTTTTAGAAGGGAAGGTTGGGGTGTAAAAGGCAAAATTATCAAACTTTAAGTTAAAGAAAACTAATTTTAAAATAATATTTTCTCCTCCTAATTGTCCTCTATAATATACATAATAATTTGTAGCAAACAAATTAATCATTTGAAGCTTATTCAGAAAACACAGCATTACTTTTTAAACCTGAAAAAAGAATCACAGTCAGAGGACAGAGCCCTTGATTGCATTCAGAAAGCTGAATGGAATTCTCCATGCAGTCTCTAAGGCACTTTCAGATTTCATATAGACATCTTACAGTTTTGCTGAATGCTTTGATCTGATTCTCAAATTTCCCAAAATCACAGTCCTGAGGCTAGATGGAAAAGAAGGTGCAGCCACTGTTGTGCAAAAGGGGAAAGAAGCAGCCTTGATTCTGTTCCAAAAACAGGGAAAGTCAAACCAGTCTGCTGGCATGGCTTGATCAGAATTGTTACAGCTCTTATCATGTCTTTTGGCCCTAAGTTGGTCTCAAGTCTTGGTTTACATGGCATTACAATAAAAAAAAGGGAATCAATATCAGTTGGTATGACATCTCTATTTTAGTACATTGTTTGCATGTTTTATGTCACCCACACAATGGGAAAAAGGAAAAATGTGACAGGCTAATTGTGTAAAACTTCCTAAAATTTTAATTAGTTTAGAAATTGTATTTCAGTAAGCATTTGAAATATTTAATTTCTCTTGTAATGTTTCTTTCCCCCAATGCACCTTTTTTTCTTTTCCCCACTTAAACTTTTGATGAATTCTATTCCAAAAATAATTCTCCAGCAATGACTTCTTTCTGGAGCACTTCTGTTTCCAGCCTATAGAAATAATTTTATCTTCTTGCTGTTACAGCAGTGACAGATGATATTTTCTTTTTCTCTACATTTAGACACCTTATATTACCCAGCTCACTGAGGTAAAAAAGACCCTCCATATACTGAAGCTCCAAAACCCTTGATGTGCTCAGAATAGACACTACATTATTTACTGCCATTTCCCCCTCTTTTTTTAACATTATAACTGTAATCACTTTCTTTTTTTTTTTTCTTTTTTTTTTTCTTTTTTTTGGAAAAGGTTATTTCTGAAATAACGATCTGTTTTGGTTGAGTCCATGAGTGTTTTCTAATGAATTTTTGTATTGAAAATGCTGTGCTTGGATTGCTCCTGCATTAGAGACAGCTGAGCTGTATGTATAATGTATCAGAAGGGATAAACAATGTACATTTTAAATGATATCCTGATATTGCTCAGGATGTGACTCCCTCAGCAGAAGGATCTGTGGAATGGGAGCCAGAGAGAGCTCATCAATATGGCACTTAAAAGGATCTTCCTCTGAGGTTTTTCTTGGTGTGTGCACCCACAGGTTATTTGTTTAAAATTCCTTGTGTATCTGCATTTGTTGTGGACTGACTTTTGGATTTTTCACTTTTCTAGCCATTGCCCACAGTTGGTTTGTTTTGGGTTTTTTTTTTGTGGAAAGGATGGGCCTTGAGGTGAGGGAGCTGCAGTCCTCACTGCCTTGAGGGTGACAAGGGCACACGATCCCACCGTGTTTTCCCTATAAAACACTGTGTATAAGACACCTTAGTTTATTTCTTTGAAGGCTTCTCTCAGGGCAGGGTTCCATTTTACCCCAGCGGTGAGGCTGAGGAGCTGCCGGAGCCACGCCCAGCACTGGCTCCCCTCACGGCGCCCACAGCCCCTGCTGTAGTGCCAGAACACTTTTGGCGGTTTGTACTGCAAATATTTTGGGAATTGAGCTTGACGCTTGTACCACTGAGACCCTGGCATCTGGGCTGCAGTTTTTCCTCTCAGAGTTGCAGGGAAAGCAGGGCGGGAATGTTCCCGTGAGGGGAAATCAATGTCTGTCAGGTGAGTTGGGGCTGTTCAGACCCTGTCATGGTATTTGAGAACATGTTACTTTCTGTTGTCATAGAACTTAAAATTTCTTTATTTTAAAAAATATATTAAAGATTTAATAATTTTTTTATTTTAAACCCCTGAGCCCACTTAGTCATCTGAGGAGGTTTGTGTAAAAATAACAATAAAACCCCAAAACAATGTGACTTGTATACTCAGAAGAGCACTGTTAGATATGGAGGGATTTTTGACAAAATTGTCTTTAGCAAATCTAGAAGTATTGTATAGAAAGGACCGTGTGTTTCTGTGTGTCCTGAAGTTATTGTTTATTGTCCCCTAGATCACTATGTTTGTAGAGTCCCTTGGCACAGCTGGGTGGGTTGTGCTGGTGAGCATTTTCAGTATTAACTTTTTGGTAAGATGGTCGAGGGAAAAGCAGCACTTTGGTGAGGCATTCAGCCCTTCAGCAGCCCCAGCAGAGTTGTCTGTGGAGGTTTTGTGTTCCTTCCTTGCACACTCCAGTTTGCTCCTGGGATTGGTGCATTCCTCAGGTATCTGGTTGGTTTTGCTCTCCTGGGTGCAACAAAGCAGTGAGGCTTAATTGGCATCAGTGTGTGAGACCCTGTGACTCTGTTTAAGCTTGTCCTCCTTTGTGGCTAATGTTAGTGCTGTTTCTAACCAGCTGTACAGCTTTCAACCTGAATGACCCTTCTTTTATTTAAAAATAAAAATTTTAAAAAAAAATCAGAGGTGTGTTTTATCTTCCTCTCTGTGATTGGGAAATAAAAAATAATCACTGTGGCCCTGATCATGACAGATCTGGAGGTATTGCCAATACAGCTTTCAACTCTTACCCTCTGAAATTCTTTCTTTCATGTTCTGGGTAAAGCCCTGCATTCTTCTACATATTTGTGGCATAATGATATTGATAAAATCTTGTTTTATTCCTTTACAATGCTCTTGACTCAAGGTAACCTTGACATTCACTTCTGGGACTTGATTGATTTCTAAAGTTAAATGTCTTTGTTAATCAACTAACAATTTAGGCTTCTTTACAAAAATCAGGGAAATCTGCCTTTTTGCTGTTGGGAGATCTAAAATGAGTGACCCAATTGCTGCTTCCCTGAATTAATTTAGAAAGGGAAATGCTGTGGGGCAAATTTGGGTTTATTGCAGTATTTTATGTATTCCATTAACTTCTTTAGTTGTCGTAGCAATGCAGAGGCAAAATGATAGCAAGCCTTGAATTAGTGCTCATGTTTCAAATAAGACAAATAACATCTTTTAAAAGACAAGTACGGTTGATACTTAGCACTAGCCCAACTCTGATATGCTTCAGGGATTCCTTTGAATTCCTGTTCCTGAAAATGAAAGAATCACTCTGTGTGGCAGATGCAGAGGGAATTTCCTGTGTGCAAAGAAAAGAAAAGCAACCCACCTTAATTAATCTTCCTGTTGAAAAGAAATCTGCAGGGAGTCAGAGGAGCTTCTCTACAGTTGCCAGCTGTGGAATTTGAATTTTGGGTGTTCATTCACAGAAATCATCAGGGGTTTGTGGCATTTTTGTGGGGTGTATGCCCCACTCCCCACCCATTTAATTAGCATCATGCTTATGATCCTCAGTGGTTCTAAACTGGTGTGATTCCACCCTGAATGAAGTGTCACAGTGGCTTCCCAACTGTGTGGATGGAACAGAACATGAGCAGCTGAAGGTTTAGGTTCAGTCAGAAGAATAGTAAGTCAAGGATGGCTTGTTAGACTTTCTAAATATAGTTAGATTTTTTTTTTTTCTAGTTTATTTCATTTTGGGGAATGGGCATGGGAAGAGAAAATATCATAGAATCAGTTGATGGAGATGTATGAGATACTGTCAGTAACATTTTTGCCTTGTTTTGTAAGAACTGTTGAAAGCTACCTGCTCTGTGTAGTAATCATTGGCACAGGCTGGTACTTAATGACAAACTGGCAAATTAAACTGTTTTTCCACATCCAAGGATTCTCTTAAAACCAAAAAAGATGGGGAGACTGGGCATGATTCTGCTGTAGGCTTCTTGCTTTCCTCCTTCCATTTCTCTGTCTCCCCTTTGCTTCAAGCCATACAACTGCAGCTCCTCATTTTGTGTCTGCTCCACACAGGAATTATCAGAGCTTGTCTGAATGTGCTACTTAACCTTCTTTCCCTCAAATCCCTTGGGGAATAAGTGACATACGGGTAACAATTTGGGTACAACTCACATTCAGAGTTTAGGTCCAAGTGTGATACTGAGCTTGGGTTTGAGCATAGCTGCCTGATTCCCTCTCAGAGTTCCCATTCAGAAATCCATGTCTGTATGGTGCATATGAGGACATCACCGACCTATTCTTTCAACCCTGATAAAAGTACTGAGTGTTGTCCATCTTTATCCATAAGCAGCATTAGCTGCACTTAATTCCTGGTGTAGGCAGTGGTGCTGGGAAGGTGCCCAGTGGTGTTGTGAAATTGGTGACACTCAGTGAATTCCTCCTCTTCCCTCTTTGTTCCTTTGGTCCCTTTCTGGTTTTATTTCGCTGCTACAAATAATTTTTTTTCCATATTACATAAATAAAGCTAAATGGGCATCTTTCCAGTTTATAGTTACTATTAACTAATGGTAGCAAAAAGAGGCATAATGAGCTGGTGTATGGCAGATGGGGATTGTTTCAAATTTGCTAACCTGGTAGAGATACAAAAATAGAACTCTGGCTATCCAAGGTCTACCATAAATCACTTATTAATCTTAAGACAGCGTTTGACCCAAAATTATTAAATAATTTCTTCAAGCCCATGGAAATCAATGAGATTTTGGGATCAGTCTGTACTGATGGTTGGTTGGTTTCATGGGAAATAAAATAACTGAGACTTATGAAATGTTTGTTGTTTCTTTTCTTTCTAGTGAAACAATGAATGCTAATTCAAGAAATGTGAGTTGTTTGTAATTTCCTGTGGAAAAGCTTCAGACATCTAACCTCAAGACAGAAGAAAATGCATCATGTGTTAATCAGGCAGAACAAGGAATAGGAAAATAGGAGCCTGGATGCAAACATTTCCCAAATCTCAGTGGTGTGGTAAGTGAATTTTGCATATATTTGTAGGTAATTAACTTGCTTCTGAATTACTGTAAATTGTGTTATTGTAGCCACCGTGACACCGTGGTTTCAAGGTGCTCCCAGGGAACACACAAGAAAGTTTCCTGAGGGAGGCTGGCAAACGAACAGGAACGAAAGCCCCAGGCTTCTTCCAGCCTGACTGGAGAGCGGCAGTGACAGAGGGGATGAGTCAGTGGGCGGTGCTGGCCCCTCTCCAGCCTTTCCGTCAGCTCCGTGGTGCTGGGGACGTTTGCACTCAGCAGCACTGGCTGCAGGAACTTTGGAAGGGGTTTGCACGGACTGCTAAGGTGGGGTTGGAATGGAAACTCAGTGTGCTGTTTATCTATGACCATGAACCGTTCTTTCTCCCCAGGAAAATGAAAATATAATGAGAAGGGGGAGCATTCCTAAAGGTTTTTGTGGCTCAATGTAATGCTGAGGTAAAGGAAATTAGAGGTTAGTTGATGTTCCCAGAGGTACAAAAGGTGTAAACTGATGTGTGGAGAAAGAACTTACTGCAAGGGACACTTAAAGCACTACCACACATTCACAGCTGTGTTTGCAGTTAAGTTACAGATCAGGTCAAGTGTCTTTTGCTCTCTGGTTTTCCAAAGGTCTGGAAGAGAAAACTGACATCAGGACAGGTTTATACTTTTCCCCCTTAGTGTTTTGGATGCTGTTGCATTTTTGTCACTGAGGGGCAATTTACAAAAATGTTACTTGAAGTACTGCAGAGATATTGAGAGGCTAGGAGGGATGATAAAATGAGGGTTTTCAGCTTGTGCCCTTTGTAAACGTGGTCAGGTAAGGAGAAGGTAATACAGTTAAAGTGTTGGTGCCATGCCTAAACTTCTGGCCTGCCTTATTACAAGTGCCTGATGTCAAAGATCAAGCAAAGACAGCAGGAACCCTGCAGGTCAGTCTGTACCTCACTGGGAGGAAGCTCTGTTCATCCTGAAATATGGCAGGGAACACTCTCTGCATAAAGGGAAATATTGGCTGTGGCCTTCTGTGAAAAAAGAACAGGAAAAATATGTCTAAACCATCCAAAACACAAGTGATGATGATTAAGAAAACACCTCTGGATGAAAAAGGTATTACTGAAAAATACAACCTAACAGCAAAAGTCTACATTTACAATTACTTTAAATTGTACAGCTGTAATAGAGTTCCAAGTGCCAAATTAGCATTTCTGTTTTATTTCCAATTCCAGTTCTTGTATTTTACATTATAGCTTCATGAAGGTGCTGTTAAGAAAAGCAGAGCCCAGATGTGCTGCTGATTGTATTGTGTATTGTTGTGCAGAAGGAAAATAATACCTGATTTATGATAGAAAGTACTGTGGAGATAAATGCAAGCACCAGAACTGGATTTAAATGATGTTGCTACAAGTGAGATGCATTTTCCCTTTCCCTAACCCCTCTATTCCCTAAACCCCCTGTAAGGCTTCTAGTGCAATATTCTGCAGTCTCTGTACAACCCAACTTTCCTGAAGTCTGAGAGAGACTTATAGTTATGTTTCTTCTGTCACTCAGAGCATCATAAAAACTGTCTCCCCAGCAAGAAAACAAGGATTGCTGCATCTCAAAGAAAAACAAATACTTTGAGCACAGTTCCAAGTAGATGCTCAGATGCTGTGGATTCCCAGAACTGCCTCTCTATTTTGGGCCATGTTGCCTCTTAGAATCACAGAATGCTTTAACTTTTAAAGATTTCTAGAGGCCTCTAGTCCAAGTCTGTGCTTAAAGCAGTGCCAGCTTTCAGTCCAGTCAGTTTGCTCAGGACCTTGTCCAGCAGAATTTAAGGAGATCCCATGGCTTATCTAGGCCCCTGTCTGTGTTTCACCAGCCTTGTCTCTCTCTCATCAGAATTTTCTGTACCCCAACCTTGCCCTTAACTTGCTGATAAATTCCATCTTGCATACAGGCAAGAGAAAAGATTATCCTTCCCCCTCTTTGGTGACTCACTGGTGTAGTTAGCAGAGGATCCTGTACACTCATCTCTATTTATACATTAACTGACGTGTATGATGCAAATGGGATAACTACAGGTAATTTCTGGCTTTTGAAGGAGACCAGATATGATGGCAGTCAACCTGGAGTGTCTGCTTTCCATTTTGTTTATCCTAGGCACAGCTTAACAGCCTCTTCTGAGTGCCTCACAATGCTTTTAATCATAATGCACTTTCAGATAGTTTAAAAAATGGCCCTGCTGTGAGAATCACTATTTGCTGTTAATATAAAGCATCTCTAAAGGCAGCTTGCCATTCCTGTGTGCTTATCACAGGTAACCTCCTGTTTTATGCCAGGGAGAACCTCTGGCACAACTGAGCTT
This sequence comes from Cettia cetti, assembly GCA_013401135.1. Lineage (NCBI taxonomy): Eukaryota > Metazoa > Chordata > Aves > Passeriformes > Sylviidae > Cettia > Cettia cetti. The sequence goes on along the minus strand of VZUI01037867.1, from coordinate 6,254 downwards.
TCCCATGTATATAAATACCTGCCTCATACTGCTGCCCCCAGCAGTGCTAATTAGAGTCATTAATTCTGCTTGGCTAAGGGAGTGCACTGTAGGCTTTTAAGCTCGTGCTACACCCACTTCTCTGATGCCTCCTTGGGGGAAAAAAAAAACCACAAACAACCTTAAAAAGGCTCAAATCCTTTTTCCTCATTTTTGCAAGTTAGAAGTGGTGTTCCAAACACAGATTAGTGTGTGGTGTGGGGAGGCTGTTGCTGTGAGGACACGTGTGGCCTGCTCTGTGTAGCCATGAGAGCAGGGTCACTTGGGGTTGTGAGCCACTGGCAATTAGTAAGTCACTCATGATTGATGTCCATGTGCAGATTCAAAACATCATAGAGTATGGCAGAGGGAAAGATGGCACTGGTGTGACTCCAGCAGCAATTCCCATTCAGTTGGTGGTGCTGACACGTTTCTGAGTGACTTTGGCTGTTGGATTGCCAATCACCCCAGCAGAGATACCAGGATTGTCTGACTTTGTTAAACATAGCAAAGTGTTGCAATTAAGTTTAATATTAAATGACATCTTCTGCTTAGTTCGTAGGTTCATCTGTGGATCAGTTCCTTCTTTTCTCCCATTTTTCCAGCTACCTGAGGATAATCCAGAGTTTTACACAGCCCAGGCTCTTGGACAACATGGGTGTATAAACTGTAGTGTGAAATACAGGACTGTGGAGGCACTTCGAGATTTATTGGAGCTTGCAGCTTGTCCCAATGGACTTGGCTTAAAAATATATTTAAAAGATAAAAAAGAGGTGGTTTTTCCCATTCCACGAACCACATGAGACTTGGGTTTGTTTCTGTTTTGCTTTAAGTAAAAAATTACATTTACTTTGGATTTTCTCCTAGGAAAAAACTAAGGAAAGAGCCTGCACTAAGCAATAGTGTTGTGATGAGAGAGAAGAAAGATTTAGCTTCAAGTCTCTAATGTAATAACTTAAATCTGGGTTTGAGGTGATTTTCACTTTAATGATTAATGGTCACTTGGCTACTTTGGGGTGTAAATATTTTTCTTTTCATCTTCAAATTTCATTTGATACCTAAGGGCTTAATTTAAAAAAGTAGCAATATGCTGCCAGGAAAAGCTCCAGATTTAAGTAACACTGGGTTTTATTTTTTCCTTTTGACAAAAATAGCACAGGAATTGGTAGTGGGAAAAAGTCCCTAATGCATATGATATCTCATTGGGGAAAATGAGGGCTACAAGTCCTCATGCTGACTTCCAGGAGAAGGTATTTCCAAGAAAGGAAAAATAGCACTTGAATTGCTTTGAAAAGTCAATTTTCTTCATGGCAAAATTGTTAAGTGCATTTTGTTTTACAGAGTCTATTTTCAATTTTTCATGTTGATTTGGAATGCAAATAGATACTGAGTTACGAGAATTTGCCAGTGGGCAAAAAATTTGAATTTCAATCAATTTTGCTAAGCACCCAGCAATGAAAGGTTTCTTAGGAGCTTTACTCAATATTTTTCATTGTGCAAGTGCAAGGAAACGTGATCTTGAGGCTCAGAGATCGAGTAATTAGTTTGGGTTTTATCCCAGTGAAAAATTCAGAAGTCCAAAATGTTATAGAACGTAGATTTGTTTTTGAATGGGAAAAAATAAATAGAAATTTTAAAAGCCACAAACTTTTTATTATGTTTTCCATCAGGTTCCTGATTCTCCTTGATGAAAACTAATCTTTTTTTTCCTCTTTCAAAAAGATAAAATCTCACTGAGAATCAGCTTTGCAAATTCCTTTTTGTGTGGTGCAGGTGATGCTGCTCCTCCTGGAGCACAGCAGAGCAAATGTAAAAGCCCTGATGGTTTTCTTGGATAGCTACTTTAGGGTATTAGAAATGACAGCAGGGAGATTCCCTGTGTTGTCTCCCATTCTCTGGCAGGGGGTTTGCTTTGTGGCCAATGCTTCCAGCTGCTCCATGTTTGAGGTTATCTGACTGTGAAAATGGGCTGCATCTCCTTGTGCTGAGACTGTCAAACAACAGCTGCACCCTGAAATCCAGACCTGCTCTTGCAGATCTTCACCAGCTGACATTATTTGTGTGTTTAAAGTGAAACCTTTTGCCTCCCCGTGGGCTCTGGTTCTGCTCAGTGCCTGGGTTTCATAGGAGTAAATCTAGGCTTTCTGTGCTTAAAATTCAGTACTCTGTTTCTATGGGGCTTTTGTGAAGAACTGTGACATTTTGGATGGAAAATGAAGATGGAGTTTGGGTGTCTCCAGTTACCAAGCACTATAGTACACCATGGCTTTTCTCCCTTGTTGAGCTGCCAGGATCCAGTTCTGGAGAAAAATCCAAAGAGAATGTGCCAGGTGTGCAGTGAAGTGGGACAATGAACAGCTTCCACAAAGAAATGCAGCAAGTCCAAAAGAAACAAATGCACATTTTCACCCAACAAGAGTTGACATAGTAAATGATTGTGAATGCTTCTCTCAGAGAAATGTTAATATGAAATCCTACTTTTTCCCTGTTACTGGAACTTTCTCCTTCCTGTCTGTAGGACAGTGGGAGTAGTGTCAGAACTACCTTCTTTCCACGCTTCAGAGCTCTGAATTGTTACTCATGGGATATGAGAGAGGACTAAAGGAAGCACCACACCCATTTCTCCTAAACTGAGGATGTGCTATGTCAGTAAGTGTCTGGTTTCAAACGCTGATTTTTATCAGCCTAGAAAAATGTCCCTTTCTCCTTCGTTCTCTGTTCTTCTATGAAAAGCATGTTTGTAGTTTATGTAGGTTATGCAAGTAGGAGCCGTTATTTTGTTGTAGTGTTAAAACATGAGGGAGAAAATGGATCTTCTGCATCTTCTTTTTCATGTCCCTGCCATGTTCACTCTATGCTGGGTGATGTTTTAGTGCCTCCACAGTGCCTTCAAACCAACACCTACATGGCTGCTTTCATTTCTACTTCTTTGTCTCACAACATCTGGGGTTTTTTTCCCTTTATTTTTCCTTTTCTTTCTTGAATTGTATTAGGATCTTTAACCATTTATTTTGCCACTTTCTTTAATATGCAGCTTTTAGCTGCATTAGAAGTAGTAATGAAATCATTGCTTTTCACACTGAGTCCTGAACAAAATTACTGTCTAGCACTTAAGTGCAACTATGTGGGTGCATTAGAAATACCCAAAATAAGCAAAGGGGAAAAAAGAGGTGACACAATTGCTACTTGGATAAAGTAGATTCACTGTTTAAAATGTCTTAGCACCTCAGCCAGATTTATAGTGTGGTTTCCTACAACTCCCTCCTGGTGTTCTGCCAACAGATTATCTTGAATCCTGACACCTCAAATCCTGTTGTCACTGCTCTTATCATTAGAACAGAACATCTTACACGTGGTTGCTGAAATGGCTGTTTTAGAGGAGTGGTGCTAGTATAGGGTATGTTTGTCTTAAATAAAAAATATTTAGAAACATGCACGAACTGCTTCCCATATGTAATGAAAGATAGAGCAACATTTGCATTCCCTCTCCCATGATGGGCAGGTGTAAAGCAGGAAGGATGTAAATGCAGGTGAACTTGTTTACACACATTCTGTTTTATTCTTCAGAAGGTAAAATGTTGTGTATGCTTTTCTAAATCCTTTTCCATGCGCATGCCTTTATACATGTCCAAGTTAATAGGTGCTTGGCTCACATAAGCAGAAGATGCTAGAAATGAGGGAAAGAAGTTGTTTTATATTGTTTGGTATGTTCCAAATCAATGTTTTCAGGAGCTAATCCCAGTGATGGGCTGCTTCCTCCCTCACAGGCGAATTTGTCAACAGAGTCTTCCTTTTGGGGATACTTGCTGAGCCCTTTCCTTGCCCTTTTCTACTTACCAGGAATGTGCCCAGTGCCTGTCAGCTTTGTCCATTACAGTTTACTTCAGAAATCACTTGTGGGGGTTACCAAGGACACCAATGAAAACTCAACACTCTGATTTTGCAGTTACAGTATTCTGCAAGAACAGAATGTTCTCATCATTACAAGGAGCTACAGATTTTGGGGTAGCACCAGTTGGAATAAGCGTTGTGCTCACTGAGGCACTTGCAGGTAGGAGCACTTTTATAGAAGAGATGATGTGCATGGGAGTAAAACTGAGTTGTTAAATCTCATTGGTCCATACAGAATGGAAAAGAAAAATTAGTCAGGGATTAATTTCAACTTTTTGCCATTCAGATAAAAACCCAGATAATGACGCAGACACAGTAAGACTTTGAGTTTTCTCAGTTCAATTTGAACATTCAATATAACTTGGTAGAAATTCCCCATTGTTGGGTTTTTAAAAATTTAATTAGAATAGTCACAAATTGTAAATGAGCACTTTCTTCAATATAGTCCTTTCCCAGTCAGTGAAGGATTAAAAATGAAAGTTGTTACTGAGAGGTGAAATTAGAGTATTTGTGTCATTGTTATCCTTTCATGTTTTGCCTTTATTTCATCCTTTATTATTCTTCTATCTTTAATCCTCCCCTCCTTAATTCACTCTTCAAGGCAGTGGAAATGGCTTATAAAAAGATGATGAAAGCATGAATGGAATAATTGTGTGTTTTGGTTTCCAGGTCTCACCTCAGTGTTGCAGATGGGCTGTGAACCATTTTGTTTAAGACCTGAGTGTCTCAGTGATTTGTTGGTTTGGCAGTGGTGTGTGAGATTGTGCAGGTCAGCCCTGCTCTCCTGTGACCCCTTTTGTGCTCTGTTCTGCTTCCCTGACATCCACTCACAGACCTGAAATTGTGTTTCAATAGATAGAATTTACTGAAAGTTCCCCTTTATCTTTCCTTATAATTCCTCATGAGCTGAACTTGCCCTCTTTTTTACACCACCACATTTTGCACAGTGATGAAAACACCGTAAGAAAATTTCAAATACATGACAAATAACTATTTTCTCAAAAATATCATCCCATAAATCTGCCATTGTCTGTATCCAGCAGTTGCAGGACAAAGAAATGCAGAAGCTGTTTGCTGTGACTGTGGAGCAAGAGAGGGCAAAACAGAAGTTGTGTTTATATGTGCCATGGTAAATTCTGTGTTGGCTGCAGGGACAAGGGGACTAGAACTTGTTTATTTCCAGAATTTGTGACCAGCATCTGAAGCTTGAGAGTGTCTTTGACGGTGGGTATCTGGCAGTAAGTGACTGAAAGCCAGGAGGAGATGAGGATTCCAGAGATTTTCTTTCACAGCATCAATCAAAGGCTTTTAAGGGATAAGGATCATAAGGAGATGTGAACTGAGATAGGAAAGAGTACTAGTTGTAAAAACCCACCAAATGATACTTATCAACTATATTTTGATTGCCTGAGACCATAAGAGTTATTTTCTAAGGCAGAATCTCAGAAAAAAATCCTTTTGGTTTTGTTCAAACACAATTTCTATCATCATCTCATAGGAACAATCCACTTGATTGTGCTAATGACAAGCTGTTGATGGATGTGTCTCCTGTAATTTGTGATGCCGTGTTGGCATGAAGGAGGGCTTAAAGCCAATCGAGTAATTTATGAGTGTAAAATCCTTACCACTGCAATGCTGGTACTGCCAACAGCTACTCACAGCAGTGCTGCTGTTTAGGTGTGATACAAATGGAACAAACCTGGCAAATGTGCTCCTGCTCATCCCCAAGGTAACTTTGTATCGCACATTTCCTGTGGACACCAGGGAAGGGGAGGCCCAGACATTCCCTGGTGTGTGTGAGTTGTGTAGCTTTAACACAAGCACACAGAAGACGAGATTTTCCTTTCAGGACAGTATTTTCCAAGGGCACAGCTTGTCCTGTTGACCTTTGCTGAGAGCCAGTCACGTCTCAGCACTTTGTGCTGCTGTAGCAAGTTGAGCTGCTCTGATCTATTCATGCCTGAAGTCAAAGCTTTATGGAGCAGTTTAGCGTTCCAAGTACCTGTGACTAGTTTGCAGTCTCACTTCATATCATCGAAGACAAGAGTAAGTGTTTGACTCACAGCAGGATCTTGCCTCCATCTTGGAGTCCTAGAGGATCTGTTTTGTTGCTGCATTATCAAATATCATTAATAATTTTTGTCTCTCAGCTGTTAGCCCGGTGATCATTTCTCTGTTTGGTGTATGAAACCTCTATCCCATTAGAGGTGTTATAAATGGTATAACTTAATTTGGGATTTTCTTATTTGTGGAATATTATAAATATAACTCGAGCCAGGATCACACTGGTATTGAGAAATCCCATGTATGTGAGCTATGTATGTCACAAAAGCACAAGCTGCCAG
>VZUI01037857.1:0-11447 GCA_013401135.1 Cettia cetti | reverse complement strand
TCTGTTTTCTCAGTGGTCAAACCACATTCCAGTAGTCAAGAACTCGCTCCCGATAGGCCTGTCCTTTTTAAAGGAATTCAAACGTCCTTACAGGGCAGTATTCCATATTTTTCTTCAACTAAAAACCAAACGGTGTTAACCCACAACATCAGGTAACTCAGTTCTTTGCTTTCAGTAATATGTATTTTTACAAAATTTGAGGCTCTAATTTTGGAAAAAAGCCCCCATAAGATTATTTTAATATTGTTTGTTAGTTAAACTTGTAATTTGCATATATTTTCTTGCAAATAGCTTGTGGTTTTTCAAAGAAGCTTGATGTGTAGCTGTGTCAGTACATCCTTATGCTATACTGCCCAGGGGTCAGGATGTGTGATGTGTGAAGGTTATGGTCTTAAGAGGATCCTTAGGTAACTTATTTACTTAAATCCTCATTATTCAGATTAAAGAAAAAATTTAATTTATCCCACCAATGTTAATGTATAGCACATATGCAGATTAAATATAGGCTATTTCTTTAACATGAGCTAAAAGTATGGACACTGTTTTAAATCTTCACAAAAGTTAAGATGAAGCCAGCTGAATTTCTGAGAATTGGCTGTTAAAACCATCAGTCTAATGAGAGAAAGTTCTAAGCACTGGTGTTTCTAGTTGTATTTAGGAAACTTGTGTAAAAACCTTTTACAAAAGATGGTTTGATTCAAATAGAGAAAAAGGCTTGATTTTGTTCTTGATGAGTAGTCCTTTTATGTTCACATTTATGGAATGTGTCTCCCATGGTATCAGGCATGAACTGAATTCATAATTCAAATCTGTGGGAAAACATTAGAGATTCCACACCAAAATTATATTCCTTTATCAACAGAGCACTACAGATTAAGAATTACAGCCCTCAGTCCTCAGTTACTGTGTAAAAAATCAGTTCCTTTATTCTCATGTGAGAAAAGTGTGATTTATTGTTGTCCACTTTGTAAAGAGTAAAATTTAAAAAAATCATGACTATAGTAGATTTTTCTGGGTTACTTTCAGGATAACTTCACAGCGAAACTCTTCACAGAGCTGGCTGAAATCTATTTCTATATCAGAGTTTCATACTTAGAGCTCTTGTCTACCAGTAGTTTGCATATTATGGAGAAATTAATTTTGAGACTCTACGACTAGTATTGTTCACATTTCTGTTGATGGAGCAAATAGCTTGATTCATTTCAGGCTTCAGGAAAAGACTAAATGCCTTTTTTCTCCCATTAAGTGACTGATTCTGCCTGCTGTCACATGCAGGCTGGTGTTTTCAGAGACAGTAGGCTCCTTGTGCAAGGACAGCCAGAAATACTGCAAGTGAGAATATTGCTAGCCCATTCATTGGGCTAAGAGGTGATTCAGAAACCTCCTGATGCAGTCTGCTCCCTACTGGAGGCCGCTCTGTGGACGTGTGCAGGACAGGTGAATGGTTTGGGAGCGGCTCTGCAAAGGGGACCTGAGGTCCTGGTAGACCAGGGAACCTGGATTCAGTGATAATGCCCACACATCATGAAGCCTACATTGAAGACAAGTGCTCAATTCCCCTCTGCCCAGGACTTGTAGGTCTGAATCTTGAGCAGGGTATCCTGTTTTAAGCCTATGCTATATGAGATACAAACCAGAAAGAATCCAGCAACAGGTCACTAAGACATTTAAGAGGCTGGAGGAAGGAACCCTAAGAGACTGGCTGCCCAGGAACCTTGGCCAGTAATGCCCAGACTGGTACCTGCGAACAGCTTCTCAGCAAAGACATGGTAATGCTGGAGCAGGAGTGAGCTGGTGCAGAGGATATCTAATCTCACTGGTTCTTAAATATTTCCCTTATCCAGACCCATCATGTTTTGTTGCATGTTTTGTTGTCTCTGCTCTATGCCTGCCTACCTACATTCTTGATTGTAGCTTCATCCTCCTAAGACAACTGGGGGTAGCCTTTGTTCAGACATCCTCTGAGGTTTAAGGCACAGGCTCTAGCTATAATATCACCTTCTCTAACTGAACAAAGAATGTTATTTTTCTACTCGTGTATTTGAGGTTAGTCATTTATCCAGAACTACTAATGCTAGAGTGGCATGAAAAACACTTAATCACAGACATCAAATCACTTTGCAATAATGCCAGCAGTTATTTCCTGATGCCTTCTTGACAGCAACTCCATCTGTTCTTTTTAGCTGCAATATTCATGCTACTATACAAAGTGATATTGACAATACGCACCAGCTTAGAGGCAGCATATTCCCCATCTATAAGCCTTTGAAAAGCATTTTGATTTTCCCATAGGTTTTCCTATAACTGCACCTTCTTCCTGCACCTCTGAGCAGGGAGTGCAACTGATTACCTGGAGCAATTTTGGCAAAGGGTGTAGGGACACTGCCTGGACAGCATCAGTGCTGATGCAGACCAGCAGTGTCATCCTGCATGACACAGAGAGCCAGAGCTTCCCTCTGAAGCTCCAGCTGGTAGACTCCTGAAACTCCTGCTTTGATCCAGGGCTGCCCCATCACCCTCATAACCTGCAAGACATCTCACCAGTGACAGTATGCTGCCGGTCCTGAGAGCCTGACAGGTGCTCCCAGGCACTGCTCTGGAGCTGGCAGCAGGCATTTTTGCTGTTCAAAGATTAGAAAAATAGCATCCCCATAGCTACTTTTTTTTTTTTTTTTTTTTTAAAGCTGCTCAGGTGAAGCCTCAGTAACTGAGTTTTCTTAAAAATCACATGTACTGTCATTTTAACCTTTAATTATGTGACCACTGTTTAGATAAACATCCTGCCTCAGTGGGCAGGAAAACAACTTTTTTCTACAGCTGTTAGAATCCTTCATCCCTAGGAAAACATGATTCCTCGGATCCAGATCCTGGTTTGATTTTTCACAACCCCATCACTGTTGCATCTACTTTGATAAATACAAAACCAATTAGATTTTTTTTAAAGTGATCTTTTTACATTAAAAAGTTTAAAGATACACTAAAGTAATGTTCTAATATTCCATACTCAGCTATCTTTGGATTTCTAACAATGACAGTCCCAAGCTTAAATGATTTCTATAATTCTAAATTCAGCAGACTCAGGAATTTAAATAGTAGGAATTGTCAAATCTAAAAGGCAGTGCATCTCTGCAACTATATGCTGTATGTATGCTCAACAAGCCGGCTGCCTCTTCCACAGCCCATCTCTGTGCAGCTCAGCTGCTCCTCTGGACAGTGTACATGCTCGTCTTCCTTGCCTGTGCCGATCCACCACGGCATTTAATCATGGAGCTCCGTGACTGCATAGACTTCTCATTCCCACTGTTTTCTAGACTGCACCCTTAAAGCCTGTAATTCTGAAAGGTATCCTAGCTTTAAGTTAATCTGATATTCTTTAAGAAAAATTACATACTCTACATTATCCTAATCTTTTGAAATAACAGTGAGTTATCTTAATTAAACCTGCAATAACCTTGTTCATGAATGACTATTGATGACAATGATAATTTGTTATGACAGTTGTGATTGCAGTGTGTGAACACACGTGCACACATATAGGGGGTTTAACAAACATAGAAAGACTCCAAATATCATTCTTTAAAAAATTATTTATTATTTATGAAGAAAGTAGAAAGAAGATCTTACATAACCCCCTCATAATTGTAGAAGCTAATACAATCAGATTGGTATATTCAATCCCCTATATATAGATCACTATGAAGGAGGAAAATCACACACACTCACAAAGCATGGAATTTTACCCCAAACACTCATAAACCCATTGTGTCTGCTCTATTTTAAAAGGCAAAACACACATACACCATTAAAAAATATATATGTAAACCACAGAATATTCATTGTACATATTCCTTTGGATTTTTTCTTGAAACTCCCATGTGACCTTGATTAGGACACAGAAAAAAAGTATCTTGAAAGATGAATTAATTGTACATAAAGATGAAAAAAAAGAGATGCTTTCTCCTTCATTAAAAAACCCCAAACATCTTCTCAAATGAAATGTTTTTGACATAGCTGTGTTGATCATCACTCAAGTATCCCAGACTGAGGGCAGTATGTGTGCCATGCAATCATTTACCTAGGTAGGAGGAAAAAAATTGTGAGATACCTGAATTTCCATGAAGATAGGAGAAAAGAAAAAAAAAGCCCAGAATAAAGCAAATAAATGCCTGGGCAAGAAATCCAAGTGAAGTTTCTGAACATTCACCCAATAATAAAAACGTGAAAAGGTGAAAGGCTACGACTATCCCCAAAGACATCAATATGGAAAACACAATTACAGCTTTAAAATGTTGCTTTGCTTTTCATAAAACTATTTGCAACAGTGTAGAAAATTTCAAGATAGGTATAATTCACATCTGCAAATGGCCACAACTATTTGGAAAACTTGGTAGTCTATGTTACAATGAAGTCCTGCATGATCCTATTTAACATTTGTTTATGCATCAGAGGCAAATGCAGCTCAAACTTATGATTTCAGTGCAACAGAAAGCAAAAGATGCTGAAGTCAGTCGTGGTTGGTTAGTAAGTATGATTACAACAAAGAAACAACAATTCATATGCAGCAATGTTTGTTTGCTTCTAAGAATCTAATCTGGGCTGAAAATCCCCCCACTATTTCTATCTAGGGATTTTTTCTAGAAAAATACAGGGGAACTCACTTTTCTGAAATCAGGAGTTACTGTTTTTCTGTCAACCTCCTACTGTACAACCTACAGTATATCTTCTTTGGTCAGGAAGTGTCACTGTAAAGATCTCCACTGAATATATTTACTAAGTGTGTTATAGGGCTGGGGTGATAAACTAACATAGTGTTACATATATATTTACAGAAGATACTAAACCATCAGATATACTGGAAAAGATCATATTCTAAAGGCCTGTTGTTGAGAGGAAAGAAGAACAACAAAACAAAATACTCAGATTGTCTCTCCAAATCACTTCTTCATCGCAGCTGGAATCCAGCTTGTACTTCTAATTCAGAACAACAGTTGAAAAATTTTAAGTCCTTAAGTACGTGCAGTGAAATATATGCAAACTAAAAGGTTTGCCTTTTAGTCTTCCCTTCTGACAGTACTCTGGCAGGACGGACAAGATTCATACTTCAGCTGAAATGGAAAACACCTAAGGGTTTCTACAATGCAACAATGCCTAACTCTATTACTGAGCGCTTTTACAATTTGCTTCTTCCAAGAGCCACTCAATTCCATTTAGCAATCCATCTAAAGTTGCAGCTACAGTGTCCTGCATCTGTGAAAATAAAGTTTAAAAGAAAAGTTAATGTATTAGATATAACAGCTAACAGGATCTAACAGTATTTTAATATCTCTCTGTGTCTATCTGTAAAGTCAAAAATGCTCATATCAAATCTAAATTTTTATCACTAGTGTAAAGTTCCCTTAGACAAAAAAAGATTTTATAGGAGTAAGAAAATAAACAAACCCTTCATATTAGGAAAACTTTCACTCTTGGTATCAGAGTGAATTTTTTTTCAGTTGTTCCATCAGCTGTTCCGGAACATTGCACTTACTTTACAGAAAGCAATCCACTTGAAAATTCTTCTTGTAACTCTTCAAGCAAAGATGCTGCTAGCTTTAGACTTCTGTGTGTATTGCTAACACTCAGATTTTGTAATATCCCATCCAGTGGCTATTGTAAATGGTGGTTTTGTAAAAAGCATATAAACATTCTCCTTATGAAAACAAATCAGGGTTTTTTTCTGATTAAGTTATTCCTCAGCTACACAACATCAGCAAAATGGCTGAACCATGCTCATAGATATTGTGCTTGACAAGCATAAAAAAACATGTTCAGGACCTCACATCCTGGGTAAGAGACTGATCTGTCAAAAACTGAAGACATCACACCAAGTGAGTGACAGTAAACTTTTAAAAATGTACCAAAAATCTATCGTGTGTCCAAGGTGACTCAGGAAATTTAGATTTAAATTAACTGAACCTTCCTTATTCTCATCAAGACTATCATTTGTCCTTCCTTACATTCTAGCTCCATCTGAAGTCACTTGTGTGCTTTTGGGCAAGTCACTTAGCTCCTTGTGTTAAGACAGGCTAATGATTCATCTTAGAGGACCAGAGAAAAGTAAATCCTTCACTTCAATGGAAAGCTCATGGGATATTTTTGAAAGCTGCACTTTTGGTTAGGTAGGTATAGTTATGGAACCTGAGAGCCTAAATTAAATTTAAACAGAAACAGAAAATAAAGGTTTAAGAGCAAGTACCATCCAGGGCTGATGCAGCAGATTAAGTTGCAACTGATGTGCCATGTAAACACACGGAATTCTTTCCACACCAAGATGAGACACACAGGATAGAACCAGCAGAGGTCTGTTTGGAGGCCCGAGGGCTGGATCAATCATTGCCAAAATGCGAGCCAGCTCCTCCTGACGATCATGCTCTAAGAAACAATTTTTAATATATGAGTCTTAAGTATAAGCAAATAAGGTGTTGGGGTTTTTTTAATTTTTATTTTTTGATTTCAGAGGCAATGAGACAGAGGGCTGGAAGGGCCAAATGATCTTGTTCTGCTTATCACCAGACTTACTCATTGACCTTTATGTTACACAGATGTTGATGACATTTTGATATTATTTAAAGATCTCCATAGATTCTACAGGCAGCCTATTTCAGTCCTAACAACAAGAGAAAGTGTTTTGTGAGTACCTCACAGAGATCAAAATTACAAGAAGCTGTTTAGAAATACTCATACACTGCACAGTCAGCAGATCTTCCCTGCTGAATACACTTTTCTCTTAGTGTATCCCTTCCAAGTTTTTCGCCTCTTTTTTGAGCTAGTCTTTTCCTACATTCAAAGCTGATGAATGTAAAGACAATTACCTTAATTGTTACTTGTATTATCATCTTAGAAGACTAAACTGATTTAGACTAATTGCATTTTTTACTTTTTTCCTGGTGAAGGTAGTTTCCAGGCTGCTACAGCACAAACAATGTATTTTCAAGTTTCTCCTATACATACCTAATGTTTTTGTTTGTTTTTTTTTTTTGTTTTGTGTTTTAATCCAGATAATCTCCCACATGTAATTTAGATAGAACCATACCAGTATGTGCCATAAACAAAACAAGGGACCGTAACACCGAACAGGTTGATGAGAGAATGTCTAGGATAGGAGACCTCTTCAACAGGATAAACCATGAAGAAATAGCAGATTTTGAAAGGATCAGAACATGGATTTTGATGTACTGCATGTTCTTCGTAATCTAACACTCCAGTTATTCACAAAATATAAATTAAAAGAAACCCCTTACCTCTATGAGCTTCTGCATTAGCAACATAAATGAATCCATCAACTACTTCGCACACCTTCCTCACTTGAGCTATTACACTGTAGTGCATGGCTTGCTGATTCCCTACTGTGCTGCTCTCTTGGTAAAACATCTTATTCACAGCAACAGCTTGCTCCTCCCTTGCTCTCCTCCTTTCCACACTGAAAGATATTTCAGTAGTCAGGTTAACTGAGAATGCCAAAACTGAATCTTCAAAGTCTAGGCAGAGCAGGAAAGGGACATGAAAATGGGCTGAGCCAGAAAGTTTCATTTTTCCCTGCCCTCTCCTGCCCTCCTTTCTTTCTAAGTGCACATACAGAGATGGCTAGCAAACTTCAAGATGCTTATGAAAATACACTCTGGGATGAGTTTATAGGGTGTTTCAAAAGGGACTCAAACAAGGTGTTAAGAAGGGATAGAACCACCTGTAATGTACCTGTCGTATACCTTTGGTACATACACTGTTTGGAAAAGCTTTATTACTTCCATGTGAAAACTTAGTGGTTGAAAAAAGAAAGGAAAAGCAAAGACATGCATTGAAACTTCAATTTATAAGGTATATCCTTGCATGAGAAAGCGCAGATTAAAGTCACATGACAAGAATATGAAGAAAAGTCCGAAATAAATGAGAAGCTCTACTTCTTATTTGGCGGAGAACAGATCTTATCTTACCTCGTGGTAGAATACAGTGTCACAATATTGAATTTTTGATTGTTGTTAAACTGAAAACTGATTCCTGATCCAATTCCTACAGGGAAAAAAAATGAATCTATGATATTACAGCTATTTAACTACTGAATACATTGAAGTGGTAGTTCCAAACCTAGATGTTGCTGTTAGGGGTAGCAAATTTACTATTTTACAATTGAACTTTATACATGCTCCAATAGATCAGACTTTTAATTTCATAAAAATCAAGTAAATGGTATTAAAACCATTTCCGTATTTCTGATTATTAAACTTGAACCTAGAAATCTAAATAAGAAAGGAGCCAGACTTGTGTTTATTAGCTGAAACTGGCATAGAAAAGGCTCCAGTCTGCTTATGACAAGCTGCATTGAGAATGACATATGAGAGAAATAAAAAACCCACTAAAAATATTTTTCACACTTCCTATTAATACAATTTAATTATTTGAGTTCTGCTTTGCTAAAATAACCATTAGTTAAAAAGTAACATATTTTTGTCTCTGGCTTGGACTGAAGTCAAAGAAGACTTTTGAAGATACCGTTTAGACATTAAAATAAATAAAAAGAAATCCTTCACCTGCTCCAGTAACTCTTCTAAGTAAAATTTACATAATTTCCTATCAGAATACTGAATCATATAAGGATCAGCCTTGAGTTCCTGTGTAAAATCACAAATGTGTTTTTCAGCCACTTACTGCAAGCAATACTGAAAGAAAGGCTTGTTGTCTTTATTTATCAATTACAACTACAGCAATAACATGGAATTTTGGATGAAAATAGAAGTACAAAGAGCAAAATTATTCTTCTGACAATGTCCAAATTGTAAATCATAAATTCAGTGAAGCTACTAGTTTGCCCCAAATGTTCACTGCATTTATCCTTCTGAACAAATCAGAGAGAAAACCGTTTGTTTTTACCATGATTCTACTGAATTCTAAGGATACAAAAAATCATTCCTTTTCTTCATTTTTTCCTTGATTTTTTTTTTTTTTGTTACAGCTGTTTACAAGATAAGAAGGCCAAAAGCCAAAACTATCATTACCATGAATTTGTCTATGAGGTAGGCCAGCTACCAGCAGAATTTCTGGGCATGTCATCATCTTTTGTACTAAAGAGTTGTCCAGCTCTTCCAAACCTGGCCCAAACATAGCAAAGCGAGGTTCTGCCTGAGTGACCAGTGATTGCAAAAAGGAAGTCACAGCCCCATACCGGGGATGGCTCGATTTCAAACTTCTTCTACCCTGAGGACAGCTCCTTTTATATCTGTGTAAAATAGATGCAACTAGAAATTAAACACAAAATACAGAAGAGGTACTAATCAAACAAATGAATTTAGGTCCCATACTTTTTATGCTTTGCTGGTGGTACAACTCAAAGCATAGGTCAAAAATTACAAAGTTCCAAACTGATGGTTTCAAGCACCAGTATAAAGCAGGCAAAAGCATGAGTTCTTTTGAAGTCCAAATACTGACTTTTTTGACCTTAGTAGACTTCTATCTACAGATCTTTCAGTTTATTTAAAAATAAAAATCACATATACCCAATCCTCACTGAATACACAGTATAGGTAAAATAACACCAAGGCAGAAGAGTCACATTAAAAATAAAATTTAAAAAATGAGCCTTGTGAGTACATTTTACACCTTCATTAGACTGATTTTGTGTTTATAACAAGTAACCACCTGAAAAGAAACATTTTCCCTGTAGGTATAGAGCATGCAAGCTGTGGAAGGAGAAAAGTGCTGTCTGCAAACTTATATGCTTGTTTGGTGCAGATGCTAGAAAGCATGGAAAGACTAGTGATTGAGGAGAAGAGTAACAGACAGACATCCTAGAGCAGCGACTTCAGTCTGCTTCTGGAGTCATGGTAGGCTGCTGCTGGACAAGGTGTCTTGTCCAGCAGCAGCCTACCTCTTCAAGGAAACACCAAATGTGGGCTCCTTTATACCCACACAGAAATATTTCAGTTGAGATCAGCAAAACAGCTAAGTGCACGCGGATACAATGGAAATCAGCGACAGATGGTCCCAAATAGGTGATTCACACCTAAACAGATTTAAATCTAATTTCAAAATTAGCATATAATTTGCACATCAAATTCTGGGTATACTGTTCCCCTCTGTCAAGAGGGGAAGAAGGGCATAGAGGTTGCAGAAGCTAGTGCACTTACCACAAAGCAACTTGTTAAGGATCACCTTTGGATAATGTAACTGCAAATAAATCAAAAATCCTACACAAATCCACAGACCACTACTGCAAATTAAGAGAACTGAATGAAGTTTAGAAAATAAATCACCACAAAATAATCTACTTGTTTTAAGGGTCATCCAAACATATTTATTGTGTTGCAATGCTTTTCAACTATACTAGCTGAAACCAGTCTTTGTCTTACAGCCTTTGACAATCAAAGCTAAAACAATACAACTTGTTATTCCGTGCACATTCTGTGCACTTTTTTATTATTAGGTATTTCAAATAAGATGAAAAAACTTTCAGTTTTTGTAGTTTTAAGACTTCTTAGTACTTTTATGAAAATACTTGCCATGGCACTGAGAGCAAAGAACACTTCTTTATCAAGATCAACAGTATGCAATATTTCTGTGCCACAATAGACACAGTTTACAAAATGCTTTAATTTTTTATAGCATTAGTGTTGTCTTTTTTACAATGTCTTACATTCTTGTTGAGTTCCAAACAGAAAGAGCTGACCATGGAACAACGGGAAATTGTATTTCCAAAATAAACAATGGATTTGAGACACAGCAAAATTTAAACAGCAGCTTGCAGCACAGCTTTATTTCTGTAAATACAAAACATGCCTGTGGACTGAATATTACTGCTGTAGGCACACCTGAAGTCATGTAAAAGAATATGGAGATACTTACACTGCCATGTAATCATACAGTGCATTGTCACCGACCTCTGAAAAGGCTTTATTAAAAATTTCCTCATCTGGAAGTGATTTCCAATCAACAGATGTCCAAGAGGGGAGATCTCGCAGGAGAAAATACCTCCACAACAACGGATCTTGCACAGCTGCCCTCCAGTAACAACTCGTGCTTCCCAAGCGGCACAAATCTTGGGGCGAGAGGAACGACATGATGTTCAGCTGCACGTCGATCTGAAAACCATTGAGAGTAGCGGTTTAACGTCACACGAATTCAGCAGCGAAGCAGGATGGGGTGGGATGCCGCTCTTTGCCATTTCCTCCCCCCTCAACCCCCCATCCCCGCCCCGCCCCGCCCCGCCCCGCCCTGTGGGACCGGGCCCCGCTCACCGGCAGCGTCTGCAGGGCGTTCATTGCTTCCGCACCGTGCGGGGACGCCGGGAGCGGGGCGGGCGCGGTGCCGCCGCACTCGCGGGTGCCCCGCATCCAGCGCTCCCGGAGGACACGCAGCCCGCCCCGCACCGCGGCCTCCAGGCCGGCTCCGCGCTCCTCCGCTGCCGCCGCCATGGCGCC
>VZUI01037854.1:0-26553 GCA_013401135.1 Cettia cetti | reverse complement strand
CGGAAGCTGTCCCTGGAGGAGGTGCTGAAGTGCTACGAGCAGCCGCTGAACGAGGAGCAGGCCTGGGCGCTCTGCTTCCAGGGCTGCCGCGCCGCCGCCGCCGCCCCCGTGGCCCCCGCGCCGCTCCGCACCGCCGACATCCGCCTCCGCGCCGACGGCTCCCTCCGCCTGCCCGCCCCGCCGCACGGTGAGCACCGCCGCCGCCGGGGGGGGCGGGAGCGGGCGGCGCCCGCGCGGGGGGGGGGGGGCGGGACGGCACCGCCAAGCGGGGCTTACCGGGGTTTACCGGGGCTTACGGGCACCAGGACTTGCTGGGGCTTACCGAGGGGCACCGTGGTACCGGGGCTTACAGGCACCGGGAGCGGGGCACCGGGGTTTGCCGGCACCGGGAATTATCGGCACCGCGGGAGCGCAGCACCGGGTTTTATCAAGGTTTAGCGGGGCTTACCGGCACGGACAGCAGGGACACCGGGACGTACTGGCACTGGGGCTTATCGGAGCTTACCGGCACCGGGAGCGGGGCACCGGGGCTTACCGACACGGAAAGCGAGGCACCGGGAGCGGGGCACCGAAGCTTACCGGCACTGGGATCCGGCACCGGGGCTTTTCTCCTCCGGAGCTTAGCAGCACAAGGAACGGGGAAGTGGGACTTACCGGCACGGGAACACCAGAGCTTACCGGCAGCAGGGCCAACTAGCACCGGGATCCGGGATATCGGGACTTGCCAGCACCGGGGCTTGCTGGCACCAGGAGCAGCCTACGGTGCTTACTGGCACCGGGACTTCTCGGCACGCGGACCGGGGCTATCGGGACTTGGCAGCACAAAGAGCGGGGACCTGGGACTTACCGGCACCGGGACTTACCGGCACCGGCAGGGGGTGCTGCACCAGCGTCGGGGACGCGGAGGGACCGGGGGTATCGACAGCGGGGGGGCACCCGCAGAGGCCCCGGCGGGAAGGACCGGCAGCGGCGGGGAGGAACCGGTACCGGAGCGGCAGATGGGCAGGAGAAGTGGCACCGGAGAGGGGGGGGGCAGGCATCGAGGCACCGGCAGCAGGGGAGCAGTGCAGGGGGTCACCAGAGAGTCAGCGAGGACAGGAAAAAGGGCCGGTCCCAGCACCGGGAGCGGGAAGGCAGCGCCGGCGGGGCTGAGGGTGAGCCCCAAGCCCTGGCCCTGGCAAGGGGGACTGACACCAGCACTGCCTGGGGCCTGGGGGAGGGCTTGGGCTTGTGACTTGGGGGTCTGGGACTGGCACTGGTACCAGCACTGGCACCAACAAGGTCACTAGCTCTGGGAGTCCCAGCTGACCCGGTGGAGCTGGAGCCAGGTGTGGGTGTTTGCGTGGCCCACGATGGGGCTGCAGGACACACAGCAAGGACAGATGGACCGACACATGAACAGCCACACGGCACATCCACGGGCACCCATCACCCACCTCTGCGCTGCAGGGAACCTTGTCCCCCACTCCAGGCCCCAGGAGTGGCACAGGGGACAGCCCCATCCCTGACCTTTGGCCTCCCAGCCATCCTTGTGCAGGTGGCTCGCACTGCCAGGTACGGCTGTGACGGCTCCAGGGTGTCACCAGGGTGTCACCAGGCTGGCTGCCAGCAGTGACAGCGGGTGGCTCGGTGCCACCAGGAGCACTGGGAGCACGGCCAGCGCCTCCACCTGTCTCGCCCCACAGTGAGGCCACTGGGGATGGCACCTGTTGTCACGGGGTTGCTGCGTGGCCTCGCTCACATGGGGCAGGGACACTGCGGGGTCACAGGGTGTCCTCAGTGCCGGTGGCTGAGCAGACACTGGGGTGCATCAGGTGGCTCCGTGCCCAGGGCAGGGACACGCACAGGCATGGCACGTGCCTGTGGCAGCTGGGCATGGCGTGGTCACACCGGCTCCACAGGTCCTGCGTGGGAATGTCCCCACACCCTGCCATGAGCCACTGCAGGGCTAGAGCTGGTGTCACCTGCCAGTGCCACCTATCAGTGCCACTGTGCCACCTCCTGCTCCCAGGTTGCTTCTGTGCCCACCTGAGCCATCTCCCCAGGAATGAACCAGTGAAGCCTTCACAGTGAATCCTGAGGCTGGGAGGGCTCTGGCTACCTTTGGGTGCCACTGCAGGTGGTGGCACCAACCTGGCACGTGGCTTTGCAGCTCTGCCAGGATACAGGGCTGGATCCAGGCTGGATGAGCTAGCAGCACCCTCTGGACCCGCTTCAGTCCCCTGCTCTTTGGGAATTTCCTCCTCAGCTGTGCCCCAGTGACTGGCAGGAGATGCTGGGACCCACCAGGTGGCATGCCAGGGTCTGGCACTGCAGTGGCAGCCAGGCACAGTCCGGACACGGTTTTTGATGGGCTTGTACCATGGCAGGGCCACCACTTGTGCTGCCTTTCCTGTCCATCCCTGGCTTGCATGCGGCTGGCACATCCTGGTGGCTGCTGCATTGATCAGCTCAATGCAGAGCTAATGATGAGGGAAGTGGAGCTGGGAGCCTGGGGACACTGCAGAGGCCACTCCTGCTCCTTGTCCTGCAGCTGCCAGGAGGGTTCAAGCTGCTCACAAGCGTGTCCTGGGCTCCCCAAGTGTGCTGTGCTGCAGCTGTGGTTGCCAGTCCCCACACTGCCGGCGCCTGTGCTGCTTGTGCCCACACTCCTGCTGTCCACACTGCAGTGCCCACATCCCAGAGGGGTGCAGGGGGCGGCTCCCCATGGCTGCAGAGCTCTCAGCTCCCTCCAGCCCCGGAGGTGAGGGGTACACAGGTGCTTGTGCTCCCACATTGTGCCCTCTGGGAAGCTGTGCCAGCACTGCCTGATAGCAGGGCTCAACGTGCAGGTGCCCTCTGTCCCTTGGAGCCGTGCCCTGGGACCAGGACAGCACAGGATGAGCCAGGGAAGGGATCCCAGCGGGGTGGAGGGGGTGTGAGCAGCTCAGGGTGGGGATTCCACAGCCGGAGTGGGTGGGTACCACATCCCTGGGTGATGCAGGGTGGGGTGCTCAGCACGGGGCCATGGGTGCCAGTGGTGACTCTGCCCTCCTCCCCCAGACCTGCCCGCGCTGCTGACGCCCTCCGCTGAAGCCCAGGTACGTGGGGGCCGGTGACCTGCCCCGCCTGCCGTCACAGCCCGGTGTGGGCTGGGCACGGCCCGCCTGCCCCTCTCGCCCGGGGGACACGGGTCCTGGGATGGGACCCAGCACCCAGGAGGCAGCGGGGACAGCTGGTGCCAGGGTGCCCACCATCCCCAGCCGGTGCTGTCCCCCGCAGATGGTGCAGTCGCTGGGCTTTGCTGTGTACCGGGCACTGGACTGGGGACTGGACGAGAACGAGGAGCGGGAGCTGAGCCCGCGCCTGGAGCAGCTCATCGACCTGATGACCAACAGCGACTCCGAGGACAGCGGCTGCGCCACGGCCGACGAGGGCTATGGGGGGCAGGATGAGGAGGAGGAGGGGGGCGAGGGGCCGCCTCGCTCCGTGCGCACCTTCGGCCAGGCCATGCGCTGCTGTGCCGCCCGCCTGGCCGACCCTGCCGGCGCCCCGGCACACTACCAGGCTGTCTGCCGCGCCCTCTTCGCAGAGACCGTGGAGCTCATGGCCTTCCTCGCCAAGATCCGCGATGCCAAGGAGGTGAGCACGGGCGCCTGCTGGCACCGCTGTCCTGCCAGGGAAACCACCTGCAGTGACAAGGGACTGGGGAGGCTGCAGTGCCCCCTCTGCCCATCCCAGTCGGGGCTGCTGGTGCCAGTGTTTGGCTGTACGGCCTCTCCCAGACTGCTGTGCTGGCTGGGAATCAGGGATCGGGGTGCACCTCGGTGCTGCAGCCCCATGGCACAGTCCCGGCGGGACCTTCAGTGCCACCAGGACAAGGTGGCAGCATCTCATGCCTCAACAGCTACTGCAGAAGCTGAAGGAGGATGAGGAAGAAGAGGAGCGGCCGGTGGCAGAGCTGGGCAACCTGCGCAACACAGACTGGGTACGGCAGCGTGGCCGGGCACGGGGGCTGTGCTGGGCATGGCTGGGGGCTGACGCCGTGTCTGTGTGCCCCCCAGGCCCGGCTGTGGGTGCAGCTGATGCGGGAGCTGCGGCACGGGGTGAAGCTGAAGAAGGTGCAGGAGAAGCAGTTCAACCCTCTGCCCACCGAGTACCAGCTCACGCCCTTCGAGATGCTCATGCAGGACATCCGTGCCCGCAACTACAAACTGCGCAAGGTCATGGTGAGCGTGGCCACCGTGCCAGCCCCTCACCCTCCATGCTGCCACTCTCCAGCCCAGCACTGACCCCCTTCCCTCCCCAGGTGGATGGAGACATCCCGCCTCGGGTGAAGAAAGATGCCCACGAGCTCATACTTGACTTCATCCGCTCCCGGCCTCCCCTGAAGCAGGTGAGTGCCAGCAACGAGCTCCCTCCCCGGTGTGACAGTGCGGGTGGGTCCCATGGGTGCCCTCCCTGAGCCATGGCCACACCTGAGCCCCCGCCTGTGCATCCCGCAGGCATCAGAGCGGCGGCTGCGGCCGCTGCCCCAGAAGCAGAGGACGCTCCATGAGAAGATCCTGGAGGAGATCAGGCAGGAGCGGAAGCTCCGGCCTGTGGAGCAGAAAGGTACCGGTGTCCCCTCCCCGCTGTGCTGTGTCACCCGTGTGCCCATCCTCGCGGCGCTGAGCCCATCCCTCCGCAGGATACAGCTCCTTGCCCTGCATCCCACACGCCTGCGCCGGCCACCTGACCTCCAGCTCCTGCCTCGAGCTGTCCCGGTGCCCGGCCAGCGCCGTGCCTGTGCGCCCGCGCCCGCGCGTCCTGCTCAAGGCGCCCACCCTGGCCGAGATGGAGGAGATGAACCTCTCCGAGGCAAGGGGGAACCTGCAGAGGTGGGGACACGCGGGGGGTGCCAGGGAGCCCTTGGTGACACGGTGCCCACGGCCTTGCAGGACGAGGACTCTCCGGCCACGGAGGTGCCGCTGAAGCGGGATCGCTCCTTCTCCGAGCAGGACCTGGCACAGCTGCAGAGCCAGCTGGGGGGTGACCAGGCTGTGCCGCGGGACCCAGAGCCACTGCAGCCCGAGCCCCGGCCCCGCTCAGGTACTGCCGAGGGGGCTGTGTCCCTGTCCCCAGGCCATGCCTTTCAGCAGTGGTGGCACTGGGCAACACGTCCTTGCCGTGGCCTCGCTGTCCCTCCCTGCAGGCTCTGTCCCTGCCAGCTGCCACCCGCTGCCAGACGGCCCAGCACTGCCCCGGGCTGCCCTGGGCGCTGTGGAGGAGAGGCCAGAGGATGGATCCAGCGCTGCCCCTGCCAGCAGCTCCAAGCACCTCTGGCTGGTGGGTTCTGGGGACACCAGCTGGGAACACTGGGGCTGGGGACACCAGGCAAGCATGAGTGTGGGCACATGGCAGCCTGGCACGAGCACACATTGTGGCTGGGGGGGGTCACTGTGACAGAGATACTCTGCCTCTCTTGGACACTGCCTATGCCAGGGATGCTCTGCCCATATTCAGAGGCTCTGCCCTGGCACAGGAGTGCTCTGGATCATGCCCTGTGCCACAGTCCAGTGTGGCATCCCCCTCTGTCCCACAGGAGTTCAGCCACCCTGTGGAGAGCCTGGCCCTGACTGTGGAGGAGATGATCAACGTGCGCAGGGTGCTGGTCAAGGCTGAGATGGAGAAGTTCCTGCAGAGCAAGGAGCTGTACAGCAGCCTGCGGAGGGGGAAGGTGGGAATGAGGATGGGGGGCTGGAGGGACTGGGGGCCATGTGTCCCCACCCAGCCCCAGCTCACCCTGCTCTGCCCACAGGTCTGCTGCTGCTGCAGGGCCAAGTTTCCTCTCTTCTCCTGGCCTGCATCGTGCTTCTTCTGCAAGCGGTGAGCACTGTGCCAAACTGTGCCAAACTGTGCCATGCTGTGCCATGTCATGGGGATGGGAGGGCAGCAGCCACAATGGCCCCTCTCACCCACCTGTCTCTGTGTCCCCAGGTCTGTCTGTAGCTCCTGCAGTCTAAAGGTAAGGGACTGGCTCTGGGCAGTGCCACTGTGTCCCTGTCCCTCTCCTGCCCCATCTTGTCCCTGTCCCTGCCCCATCCCACTCCACTCCTGTCCTGCCTTGTCACTATACCTATCTCTGGCCTATCCCCATCCCTGTGTGCCCTATCCCTATCCCTATCCCATCCCGCCCTGACTCCCACATTCCGGCAGATGAAGATGCCTTCCAAGAAGCTGGCTCACATCCCCGTCTACGCGCTGGGCTTCGAGAGCCTGCCAGGCTCGCTGCTGTCTAAAGCCCCGCCGCTGCGCCGGAGGGAGCCCTTCCAGTGAGTCCCGAGCCTTCCTCCCCCTCTCCCTTCCTCCTCCTCCGCCGGCGGGGGCTGACAGGGTGCCCTGTGCCGCAGCTCGCTCTCGGGGCCGTGCTGGCGCCGGGTGGAGGAGGAATTCCCGCACATCTACGCCCAGGGCTCGGTCCTGCGCGACGTCTGCTCCGACTGCGCCGGCTTCGTCACCGACGTGGTCAGCTCCAGCCGCCGCAGCGTGGCCGTCCTCAACGCCAGCGCCGCGTCCCGGCGCCACAAGGCCCGCTCCCTCTACAGCGACGCGTGGCTCAAGTGAAGGGCCGGGTGGTGGTCGCCACGGGGGTGCCGGTCACCCCGGCACAGCCCCCGATGTACATATATACATAGGATGGATACACACAGCTTCTATATTTATATACATTATGGACCAGGGGGCAAAAGGACTCGTTCCCGCTGTCCCTGCCATCCCCTTCCGTCCCTGCCACCAGCCCCCGAGGGGATGGATCCTGCCCTGGCACACCTGCAGAGCCCGGGAGGAAGGATCCCGCTGCGGGGCAGCTCTCGGGGGACGGATCCTGCTGTGGGACACGCACAGTCCCTGTGTTCGCCCCCCGGCCCCGCTTCTGTGCCAAGCCCTGGCTGTGCCGGGGTGCCCGGTGCCCTGGGCTGGCATGGCTGTTCTGTATGTCCCGTCCATAATAAACCCGCTGGGCTGCCCTGGGGCCACGTGGCTGCTCCTGAGTGGATGGGGGAGCGGGGTGAAGTGTGCTGCGGGGTGTGAGGGGATCGGGGATGGGGACACTCCATTTCATCGTGCACGTCTCCCACCGCCATCCCTCTTCCCCCTGGGCTGTGCCCACCCGTGACCCCGCACAGCACCGTGGGAACACCCCGCTCCCCGTTCCCATTCCCACGGCCCCCTCCGCCCTCCCAGCCGCGAGCCCCCCCAGCCTGTCCCCCGGTGCCCACCGTGTCCCGGGGCCGTGCCCCGCGGCTCCGCCCGGTTCCCACGCTCCCGTTCCGGGACGGGGAGCGCGGGGAGGGGGCGTGGCCTGCGCAGCGTCAGCCAATGGATGCGCGGGGCGGGCGCGGGGCGGGCGCGCAGGCGCAGTTTGGGCGCAGGCGCGGAGCGGGCGGGGGCGATGTCGCGCCGGGCCCTGAGGCGGCTGCGGGGGGAGCAGCGGGGCCAGGAGGGGCCGGGGCTGGGCGAGCTGGGCCTCGACTCCGGCCCGGAGCGCGCCCGTGAGGGGGGACCGCCGCCAGCCCCCGGGAAGGGCCCCCGCAGGCCGCCCCGCGCTGGCGTCAGCAACCGCTTCGAGCTGGTGAGGGGGGGCAAAGCCGGGGGGCCCCGGGGTGCAGCGGTTTGGGGGGCGGTTGCTGGGGGGCAGCTGGGGTGGCAGGGACAAGGGGGGATGGTTTCTGGGGGGTGTAACTGGGGGCGGTGACTGGGGGTGACAGCTGTGTGGGCAGTCGGGGACACTGCGGTGGGACACTTACTTGGGGGACAGCTGAGGTGACAGTCACAGGGGGTGGCTGGAGGGAACAGGGGGGCAGCGACTGAGAGGGGCTCGCAGAGTGGGGGTGGCAGAGGTGACAAGTGTGTATGGCAGTGATTTGGGGTCAGTGATTGGGGTGGGAGTGATCGGTTTGGGGGGTGGGTGAGTGGGGAGGGTGGGGGGCAGCACCTGGTGCTGAACTGGGAGAGGACCCTGGTGGGGCTGGATGTTATCTGAGCTGGACTGGTGAAACTTTTTTAGGAACATCCCTGCCACCTTCCCAGCACTGCAGGATCCCAGTGCTGGATGTCAAATGGGCCCTGGTGGCACTGCTGGGTTTTTGGGGTGACAGAGCCTGGTCCTGCTCTGCAGACACCTCATCCAGCCCCAGCCATTCCCTGTCCTTCCCCGAGGCTTGGCTGTGTGAGCACAGGCAAGGCTGGGTTTGGAAGCTCTTCCAAGGAAAGAGTGGAGCCTGTGCTGTGAGGGGACATATCCTGGTGGTCCCGTGCTCCCCTCCACATGGGTGGGACTGTCCGGGCAGCCACTGCAGGACATGCTTGACACGAGGGATGTCCAAGACTCCACCTGTTTGCAGGCGGAGTGTTGGATCCCATCCGTGGGGAGTTCCAGCCCTGGGCTGTGCCTGCAGCTGGTCCCTCTGTTTGCAGATCCCAGCTGAGGAGTCGGAGGATGAGGCGGCGGACGGGGAGGAGCGGCCCGACACGCGGCTCGGCGAGCAGGAGGCGGCGGGAGGGCGGCAGGAGGGGAGCAGCGACAGGAGCCGGGAAGGGGCTGTGACCCGGGAGACGGACGGGGACGGACAGAGAGAGGGGCAGGAGGCCCAGCAGCAGGACACTTCGGTAACTGCTCCCAGGGATCCAGGGGAGGGACACAGGCTTGAACTGGGAACTCGTGTAGGCACCCAAGGAAGTGTGGTGCTGCGTCCACATGAGCACTGAGGTGGGGCCAGGGAGGAGTGGTCTCAAGGAGCCGTTTGTTTTGGAACAGGGGATGTGAAGACTTCAAGCAGTGTCAGCTGAACACTGAACCTCTTCTTCCCTGTAGTAATTTGTTGTCATTGAGTATCAAGATTACTCCTGTGGTCTGTATCAGCTCAGAAGTGTTTCTCTGCAGGATTTTGTGAGGAAAGAGGCATTTCATTAACAGTTTTCCATGGCAAGTCCAGCCCTGATCTCACTGGAGAAGAGGATTGGGAGAGCAAAGGGGGTTGGCCCCTGGTCTCAGTTGGTTGCTGTGCATTTGGGGTTTGTGTCCCTGGTTTGGTGGCAGAGGAGCAAAGTCCACTGTCTGTGTGCATTCCAGCTGTGCCAGTGGCCTCTGCCACCCCAGAGGCTGTAAGTGCTCTGGATATTGGGTCCCTGTGTGAGCAGTGGCTCCAGGATCCTGACCTGGTGAGTTTGCTGTGCCAGCACTGCGGGACACACCTGTGGCTGCTCCCAGAGCTCCAGGTAGGACATGGGAGCCCTGGGCAGGCAGCTGCTGCTCTTCAGAAGAGCCAGGACAAGGCTTGGAGCAACCTGGTCTAGTGGAAAGTGTCCCTGCCTAGACAGGGGGTAGGAGCTGGATAAACTTTGAGGTCATTTCCACCCCAAACCATTCCATGGTGCTGTGATTCCTTGAGTTACCTGCTAGATCCTGGAAATGTGCTTCCCAGCTGTGCCAGTCAGGTTAGGGAATCCCCCCAGCATCCTGAGGTGAAGCAGTTGCATCTGCAGGGAGAGGCACTCTGGCTTTGTCAGGTGTTGGTTTCTGTGGAAATGGGAGTGAAATTGGGAACTGTCCCGCTCCCTGGAAAAGCAGAAATGCAGCTTATTCTGGGGACTGAAAGATTCTGAAGCATTTCCTCCACAGCTGGCACAGCTAAACTTGTTTCTCTCCTGATTTTGTAGCCTCAGACATCGATGTGAAAGTCAGCTGAGGTTTAACCCTTTGTGAATCTTTGGTGCTTTCCTCCATTTTCTCCTTGTGTCTTGATTTCCACCCACTAACACTAAAGGGTGAAATTTAGTTTCATTTAAGGACCCTCAGTGTGCTGATCCCTGTGGGAAATGCTCTTCTTCCCATGGAGCTGGCACCCCTGCAGTTTGTGGGAATGCTGACAGCTCTTCCCTTTGTCTTTGCAGCTGGCAACAAGTAACAAGCCACGGAAGAAAAAAAAGAAGAGGAAAACCAAGAAGAATTCAGCAGGAGAGACTGTGGTATGTGTGTGTGTGTTCTGAGCCAGGGACCAGGCTGGTTCCTCCAGTGTGGTTGGCAAAGTGGGAATTCTGAGGTGACTGCAAGAGAGATTCAAGCCAAAAAAGCCATTTCAAAATTTAAGGAAGCCTCTTTGGAATTGTGGAATCCTGGAATGGTTTAGATTGGAAGGGACCTTAAAGCTCATCTCATTCCATCCCCTGCCATCAGACCAGGTTATTCCAGGCCCTGTCCTGTCACTCTATCCCCTGTCCAAAGTCTCTCTCCAGCTCTCTTGGATCCCCTTTAGGCACTGAAAGGGGCTCCAGCCCTTGGAGCATCTCCGTGGCCTTCTCTGGACTCATTCCAGCAGCTCCACATCCTTCCAGTGCTGGGGACCCCAGTGCTGGAAGTAGCAGATGGATGAAAGTCATGGATCTTCTTAATTCGGTAGGAGTGAGGTTCAGGTGGGAGCTGGCTTTCTGGTGAGGTTTGAGTCTGAGCTGTTCACAGAATTACAGAATCCTTATGACCTCCCTGTTCTCTCCAGGGAGATTCTTTGTTCACCTTGCTGAGCCACCAGATTCTGCAGTGAATGGCTAAGCTGTGACAGCAGTGCCCTGCCCAGCTGGCCACCTCCTCCCTGGGAATTCCACTCAGGAGTGAGTGTCTGAGGTGGAGAACCCTCTTGGAGAGCCTGTTTCCTTTCCCAATCCGAGAATATTGAGCAGCAGAGGGACATGTGCCAGCTGGAGGCTGGGGGGACACCCAGACCCAGGCAGTTTGCTGTGCCAACAAGGGATAATACAAGCTCTGTTCCAGCACTTCCATGCAGAGCACATTATCCCTTTCCTGTGTACACCCCACACACAGGGGCTAAATTTAGCTTGAAAAGGCAGGCTGGCAGTGCTGCTTGGGTGTCCTGAATGGAATTCTGTGTTCCACCCATGGACATCATGAGGAGGACGTGAAATAGGCACGTAAGAAATGTGTCACTTGTTTGTTGGGGGGAAATAGAGGGAAATCAGGGTTAAAGTGTTATGTAACTGTTGGACATGAGCAGCAGGATGGATTCCTGGGGTGGTTGGAAAATGGGGAATGGGAGAGTTGGATTAAAGTCATGTGAGCATTTGAGACCTTGTCATGAGGCTCACAGCAGTAACTTGGTGTTTCCATGGAAAGTAGAGGATGAAGGCTGGTTATTTAAATATTTAAAATGTCTTTGGACAGGGGCCTGGAATATCAGGTCAATGGGAAATGTCTTCCTACTCTGAGGGCAGGGATAAATGGGATATTGGGAGGAAATTCTTCCCTGTGAGGAGAGTGGTGATGCCCCGGCACAGGCTGCCCAGAGTGGCTGTCACTGCCCCATCCCTGGAAGAGTCCCAGGCCAGGTTGGACAGGGCTTGGAGCACCCTGGGATAGTGGAAGGTGTCCCTGCCTGTGGCAGAGGGTAAAACATGATGAGCTTTAAGGTCCCTTCCAGCATAAACCATCCTGGGATTCTCTGAAGAGCCACAGCCCCTCACCCAGGGATCAGGATGAGCTGGAGGCAGCTGCATGTGATCTGTGCTGGGTGACCTGCAGGCTGCTGTGACTCAGCCTCTAATAAATGCCTTGGCTTTGCCTTTCTTAAGGAAGACAACGACCTGGAGGACATTGACAGCCTTTTGGAGAGGATCGAGGACCCCAGGCTGGCCCCGCAGAGCCAGGGCGGGATCAGCACCGACAGCCGGCCCCTGCTCTATGTGGAGCACAGGTACTGCTGCCTCCACCCGCCTCTGGCCTTGCTGTGACAGCATATCTGCTCCCTGACAGGGCACCTGGGGGCTTCCCAGTGGGGTCTGATCTTCCCAGTGTGATCCACCTCGATTGAAAAGGTTGGGATGGTTGTGCACATCCCAACTGCTATCCGTTCTTCTGGAAGCTGTGTTTGGTTCTGATGGGGATTCTCTGCTGCCAGGCCTGCTTGCAGTGGTGGCAGGACCAGATTAGTCTCCAGAGGGACCTTCCATCCTCACATCCTTTGTGGAAGATCCTCTGCAGAGGTGCCAATAGCCCTGGTGTGTCAGGCTTGACAGGGGATTCCCTTGTGCTCCCGAGCCCAGGCTTCTCCCTGGAAGATCCCAGCTAAGGCTCCAGCTGCCCTGGAGAGGGCAGCAGCAGTATTCCCCAGCTCTGGAGCACAGCATGAAGAAAACCTGTCTGATGGAGCAGGGCTTTCCCTTCCAGTTCTGGCAGTTTGTCTCCTTTCTCCATGCCGTGTCTGATCAGTGGGGAGTGTGTGACAGTTTGGGGGTTTTCCAGATGTTTTCCATTTTGGAGTGCTGAGTGTTGATGGAGAGACTTGAGTGTGGCACTGTTTAACTGATGGAGCTTTTCTTTCTTTTTTCCACCTTCTCAGAAACTTGAATCCAGAGAATGAGTTGAAGAGATACTTTGGGGCTCGTGCTGTGCTCGGGGACCAGAGGTTAGTCCAGAATTTGGTATGAAACCCTTTCCAAATCCGAGGAGGTGTTTCTGTCCTGCCCTTGGCAGGGCTCATGGAGTTCCCAGTGCCACACCTGGGCAGGTAATCCTGGACTCAGGGTGTGTTACTCATTTAGTAGTTGCTTATTGGGACAGAGGAATATTTTCTGCGATATGTACAAGGTGGGGAAAGACTTCTCCAGGCATTTGCTTTTTCTTTTGCTCCTTTCCCCTCTCATTTATTTCTAAAACACCCTTCAAAGTCCTTTCACTCAAGTTCACATAGTGCAAACACATAGATTTTGGTTTGTTTCTCCACCATTCATCCCTTGTTGCCATTCCAGAGCCTCTGGACAGAGAGTGAACCCTGAATACTTTCAGTGTGTCTCATGCACGTGCTTCCAGGGGCCCAGAGAACCTGTAGCTCCCTGGGTGGGATGTCTCTTCATTTATCCACTGCACTGTGCCCACTGTCAGCCACAAAATCCCCACTTCCATGAGCTGGTTGGAAATCCAAGAATGGTCTGAACTTGGAGCGGTGGAAGGAGGGAGGGTCTGTGGAAGAGCATTTGGTGCTTGAGGAAGAAACTGCAGTCCCTTGGGACTGTCCTGTGCAGGGTCTGGAGTTGGACTTATTAATCCATGTGGGTCTTTTCCAACCCAGGATAGTCTGTGACCCCTTTTTGAGGAGATGTGTCTCCCTCAGAGTAGCCTTGATTCTGAACCAATAAATTGTGCATTTTTTAGTACAGCTTAAACTAATCCAGTTGACATTTGAAGGCCCTGCTGGGAAGAGGGATGAGTCAGAGGGATGTGGGGCTCTCCTAATTGGACCTGGGAAGCTGTTTGAAGCACAGAGGCAGCTGAGAGTTTGGCAGGGATAAAAACAGGGAGAGAAGCTCTGGAAGTGGAGATGCTGGAGGCACTGGCTGGCCTATATGGTGCACACAAGGCACAGGTATGTTGTGTCTTGAAGACAACATAGAGCTCTGGGCTCAGCTCTGTGTAGCTCTCTGTGTGGAAGCAATTGGATCTCGTTTTTCACTCTCTCATGGTTTCATCCCTCCTCCTTCTGTCAGTGCAGAGAAGTTGTGACCTTTGTGCTCCCCTCCCCAGGCCGAGGCAAAGGCAGCGGCAGTACGTGCGCAGCATGTGGCTGACAGCTCCCAAGAACACCTGGCCACGCTACAGCAAGACAGGTGAGGCTTTTGGGGCTGCTCCTGCCCTCTCAACCCTTGGCCCATGTGACATGGATGCTGCTCAGGGCATGCAGTCTAAGAGGGAGCTGCTCCTCAGCTGGTGGAAATACAGCTCCTGCCTCAACAGAGAGCTCTGTGTTGTACCCTATGATTTGGGTTTGTTTTCCCCTCTTTTGGAGGTAGCAGGGCATGGGTACTTCCATCCTGGCAGCAGAATTGCTGGATAATGAGAAGTATCCCTGGGGAGAAGGAGTGGCCTGGACCTTTTGGGTGGATTTGGGACTGGGACTCATGAGAGAGGGGAAAAAGAGTGAAATTCTCCAGGAGTTTCCAAAAACGTTTGATGGGAGTGAGCTTTTGATGCTGAGGAACAGCAGAGGAGGCTCTCTTGGGGTACCCAGGTCTCCCCTGCACCCTGCAGGTATCACCATGCAGCTGCTGGACACCCGGAGGGGGGTGCAGCACTTCACCTTCGAGCACCACCGTGAGTACCAGCAGGTCCAGTTCAAGTTCCTGGACGCTGTGGAGTCCATGGACCCCAACAACATCGTGGTACGTTGGGTTGGTTGTGCTGTTCCCTCCTCTGTTCCTGCAGCCCCTTTCCTGGGAGCTGGACTGGTGCATTCCAGTGGAATTGTTTGGGTTGGAAAAGCCTCAACTGTCCTCCCAACATTTCAAAGATCACCCCTAATCCATGTCCCCAGGTGCCACATCTACACAGCTGTTAAATCTGTCCAAGGATGGGGAATTCACCCCAGGATTGGAAGTGCCCCAGCTGTGCCAGCACAGGGGATGAGTGCTGCTCTGGTCCTGTGGCCACACCACTGCTGACACAGGCCAGGTGCCAGTGGCTTCCCTGCCCACCTGGGCTCGTGTTCATCCACTGTCTCCTGCAGCCCCAGGTCCTTTTCCAGCCACTTTTCCCCCAGCCTGTAGCATTCATGGGGTTGGTGTGCCCACAAGCAGGACTCAGCATGTCACCTTCATCCCATTGGCCTCATCCCCTTGATCCAGCCTGTCCAGATCCCTCTGCAGAGCCGTGGATTATTTCTTTCCAGTCTTGTTTGGACTGTTAGGACTTGTTTGGACAGTAGAGCCTGGTGTCCCTGTGTGGGGTGAGGCAGTGCTGAGTGCCAAACTGTGCTGTCACCTTGTTAGTCAGTGACCTCCTTGGTGCAGAGGAGGTCTGGTGGCTGGTGGCCGAGCCTTGGTGGCACTGCCAAGCACGTGCCAGGTCACCTTCTGAGAGAGGAACCCACAGGAACCGTCCATTTTGCTGGAAGGGTGGGAACAAAGCTCCCTTGTCTCAGCTCTTAGCTGGGAAAGGAGGAATATTGTATAAACCCATCGTGAACTAGGAATCCAAACTAACAGCTGTTCTATTTATAAACTCCTGCAAGGATGAAAAATGTGTCTTTTCTTGGTATTTCAGCAAAACAGGCTTTTGTGTTGGGAGTCCTTCATGCGTGTCCAAGCTCATTAAGCTGTATGGTAACATTTATAGTTTGGAGTGATAAGCAACAGCAAAATTGCTCTGCACCCAACTAAACCATAACTGAGGGATGTTTCTCTGAAAGGTCTGGCCACATGAGCTGGGATACATGCCCTGGAGATGTTCTTTAAAGAGCCCATTGTCTGCTAAATAAAGTTTACTTCCTTCTGCTTTCCCACCCTCGGCTCAGGGCCGCGGGGCTCTCTCCAGCTCAGCAGTTCTGCCTGGATTGAGGGATTTGGATTAAGTGAGCCAAGGTAATTCCTGTGCAGCAGTGAGTGTCCCAAGGACAGCTCAAGCTCAGTCCCTCACACAGGACAGGCTTTCCATGGTATTTTAATCTGGATGCTCTGACCCTCTTAGGGGGTCTGGCTAGATTTGAGGACATTTGTGCAGCTTGAAGTCTTCCCCTTTTCCATCCAGGGTAAGATCTAACAGACGGATTTGGCAATTCCAGACAGTTTGTCCAGGATCACCACAGTACTGGCATAGTTGGAGCCCAACTCTGTATTGTTGCTGTGGTTTCAGAAGATAAAACACTGCTTTTGGGGAGCCTTTTGTTCAGTGAGTGTTTTTATCCACTCCCTGGTAGGTTAAAAGGGTCTTGGTGGCCTTTTCTTGTCTTTTTCTGAGTGCTCTGTGTCCCCCCAAAAAGTGGACTAGAAAGGAATTTAAGAGTTCTACCCTTGAAGGAAGAGGTTGAGCTTCAGGCTGGGCTGGGCTGGGCCAGCCTGGAACATCCAGTCTTTGTGCTGTAGGTGGTCCCACAGGTCCCCACCCTGCAGATGGAAACTTCTGGAGCTTTGGAAGTTTAGGAGAAAAATAATAATCCTCCAACCAAACTGTGAGAAGATTTGTAGTACCTTCAGTATTTTTTACTGAACTGAAGTTTTAGGTACTTGAGAAAAGTAGCCTATTTATGATATAATTAGTGAATTGAGAAAGTTTTTAGATTAAACTTCTCTTCTGAAGCCTGGAAGTAAATATTTATTTATTACTATTATTATCCATTACCATTTCTGATTCCTGGATTTGTAATAGATGTGTCCAAATGTCTTCTCAGTATCCAGAGGATGCAAAATCCTGATCAAATGCTCAGAGCTGCTGAGGGATAGATAAAAAGAACCCAAACTGTAACAGTGCCTGCATCTCATTCTCTCCTTTCAAAGAAAATGAAGGAGCTGGGGGAAATCTGGAGGAGGACAGTGAAGATGAACAAAGCCTGGCATGGCCTCTGCTGGAAAAGCTGGGAGGGAGCTGCCCAAGGGAGGCTGCCATTGAGGGCTCCCATCCTGCACAGAGCTCCCTGTGCCCTTCCAGCTTGGGGATGGATTTGTCAGGGTGGCACTAAGGAAGCTCTTGGCATTGTGTGGTGCTGGAAGGTACCTGGGTCAGAGACCAAATTGCTGAGACCCCAGTAATGACAGAAGATCTTTGCAATGCTCTTGTGCAGCTGCTGCTCCAGATGAACCCCTACCACGTGGACTCCCTCCTGCAGCTCAGCGACGTGTGCCGGATGCAGGAGGACCAGGAGATGGCCCGGGATCTCATAGGTAAGAGTGAGGTGAGGAGCAGATGTGTTGGTGTGAAATCCTTCCCTGGCAGGCTGTGGGGAGGCCCTGGCGAGGGCAGTGGAGTGCAGAGCTTGGCTTTTCCTGGGCCAACCTCAATCCCAGAATGGTTCCTTTCCTGCCCAGAGTGTGGTCTAATGTGGAAGTGCTCGCTGTCCTGGTGCCTGTTGCCACCACATTGTGTGAAGGAGCTCTGTGCCTCGCCGGGCTGGGAGCGAGCTGGTTTCCTGTCTTTGGGGCTAACCCGAGTGCTGTCCCTGTGCTGTCCCTGACCCTGACCTTGCTGTCCCCAGAGCGGGCTCTGTACAGCCTGGAATGCGCCTTCCACCCCGTGTTCAGCCTCACCAGCGGGACCTGCAGGCTGGACTACCGGCGGCCAGAGAACAGGTGAGCAGGGCTGGGCAGCAGGGAGGCCCAGCTGCAGCTCCTGGCCCCCTGTGGCCACAGCCAGCCAGATTCACTGCTGCTCATCCAGGGAGACCCCTGAGTGTCCCTTTCTGGGATGGTGCTGGAGCACAGGCAGCTCGTGCATGGAAGCTTCTGCACAAAGCATCCCTTTTCCCAAGGGATACCCTCCTGCAGTAGGAACTGTCCCTCTCTGTCATATCCTTCTCATGCCATTAGTAGCCCTTAGCCCAAAATGGTCACAAAAATCCTTGCTGTGTGTTTCCAGCCATCACCCCCAGCACTCACACTCCTCCCAGCCTGGGTCTTTATGTAACTCCAGCTCTGCAGCTGCTGGGAAAGGTGACTTTATTCTGGGAATTTTCCAGTCAGCTGACCCAAGCCATCTTTCCCAAACTGCTGTACCTGGAGGGTGCTCACATTTCAGTCCCTCTGGCTGACATGCTTTGTGCCATCACCAGTTCAGGTGTTGGGCTCTGTGTCACCATCCCCACACCACTGGGACAAGGTGGAATATGGATTTGGGGGAGTTACTTGCCTTGGTCCCAGTCTCCAGAGCAGGTTGTGAGTTTTCTCTCCCTGTTCTTGCACAAAAAGATAACTAAAATAAGAGATGGGAGCATGGGGGGAGTCTGTGGCACCCCATGCCACACCCAGGGTGTGATGCTTGGGGGTGAGCAGCTCTTGATGATTGTGTCCCCTTTTTTGAGTGACACAAAATGCTTCTTTCCACATCTGGCCTCTAAGTCCTGCTGCTCTTCCCCATGCAGGGCTTTCTTCCTGGCTCTCTTCAAGCACCTGATGTTCCTGGAGAAGAGAGGCTGTCCCCGCACAGCCCTGGAGTTCTGCAAGCTCATCCTGAGGTAGGTGCCTCTGGGTTTGGGGGGACAATCACCCCAGAGGGATCCTGCTGCTCCTGGGGCTGGTATGGGCTCATTCCCACCCCTCAGAGCTGCACTTGTCTGTGCTGGGAATGTGCTGGTGCCCTTGGAGAGCTGAAGGGTGAGGAGGGGCCCTGCCAAACTATGGTCTGAGCTTGGAGGCTCAGCAGAGCAAAGTGTGGCAGTGGCTTCAGCCCACTCAGTTTGTGGCCACTGATTCTCCTCCTGGTTGGTGGCAGGGGGCTGTCCCCTCTATGGGGACACAGAGCACTGCTCTGTCATCCCTCTAGCCCTGCGGGAGCGACCGTGTTCCTGTTCTCTCCCCTTGCTGAGTCACTGGATGTCACTGGGAGAGGCTGTTGCACTCAGAAATCAGGGCAGCTCTCTCAGCTGTTGTGACACGGAGTTTGTTCTCTCCCCCTGCTCCCAAGCCTTGATCCTGAGAATGACCCGCTCTGTGTGCTGCTGCTGATCGACTTCCTGTCCCTGCGGGCCAGGGAATACACCTTCCTGACCCGCCTCTTCCAGGAGTGGGAGGTGAGTGGCCAGCAGGTGAGGGGACAGGTGCCTGGGGGCCTCCCCAGCACCTGAGCCCTTTGGAGGGGACCTCACAGCCCAGCTAGCATCCCAGCATTGGAACCATCCATAAAGGCTGGGCTGTTGGTTCCTGTAATCTTTGGGTCCTGTAAATAGTTGTAAGAACTCAAAATTGCTCACTCAGCTGTGGGGGCACCGAGCCAGTGTCTGGGAACTCACTCAGCCCCAGCAGGCAGAGCCCCGGCCCCACTCAGCCCAGCTCTGCTGCACAGCATCATTTCTCGGTAGCTCTCTCTCTGATCCTGCAGAGTCACCGGAATCTGTCCCAGCTGCCCAATTTTGCCTTCTCGGTGCCACTGGCCTATTTCTTCCTGAGCCAGCAGGAAGAGCGCCCGGAGCTGGAGCGGAGCCAGGCCCGGGAGCGAGCGGCCCGGCTCATCCAGCTCGCGCTGGTCATGTTCCCAAGCGGTGAGTTGAGTCTGTCCCTGCCGTGAGGCCAGCCTCGAGGGCTTTGTCACTGTCCCCTGGGAGAGCCGGGACTGCATTCCCGGCAGGCAGGCGGATGCAGAGGCAGGAATTTGCCAAGGGCCTTGGAGCAGGGAGCCTGAGTCAGAGCAGAAGCAGTCAGGGCAGTGCCTGTGTGGTGGGGGAGTGCAGTTCTGGGTTCAGAACACAGACCCCAACACAGACACTGAGGGGCTGGGGAAGGGGCTGGAGCAGCTGAGGGGCTCAACCTGGAGAAAAGGCGGCTCAGGGGAAACCTTCTGGCTCTCCACCCTGACAGGAGGGTGCAGCTGTAGAGGGTCTACTCCCAGGGAACAGGAACAGAAAAAGAGGAAACGGCCTTGAAGTTTGATATTGAGAGTAATTCCTTCTGCAGAAGTGTTATCCAGCCCTGGCCCAGTCTGCCCAGGGCAGTGGTGGAGTCCCCAGCCCTGGAGGGACTTAAAAGCCATGTGGCTATGGCACCTGAGGACACGGGTTAGGGGTGGCCTTGGCAGTGCTGCAGGAATGGTTGGGCTCAATGATCTTAGAGGTTTTTCCAACCTTACAATTCAGTGATTCCATGATTCTGTCCTCCCTCCCCAGAGCAGCCAATGCTCCTCCACCAGCAATGGTCAGGGGTGAGCAGGCTGGGGGAGGGTGAGAGCTGGAGTCTCAGAGCAGGGAGATGTTTCATCTCCTTGGGGCTGCCTGGAGCAAGGAGAAGCCAGTCTCCCTTGCTCCCCCTCCGAGGCACAGCTCTGTTTTGGATGTGCTCTGCCCATGGGTGCCCATCACTCTCCCTTTCATCCCATGGGTGCTGCTGTCCGTGGAAGGAGCACACAGCCCTCAGGCCCAGGGGAGGGTGTGTGCAGCAGGAAGAACCAGCTCTCCAACAGACAGTCAGTTTGTGGGGGCTGGAAACATCTTTTAGGCTGTTTGTTGGGGTGGCTGCAATAATGCCCGTGTGAGCACAGGGACCAGCAGTGTCCTCACCCCCTCCCTGTGTCCTTGTTGGTGCCCCGGGGGGTTCTGGCCCTGAGAAGGGGAGTGACTCTCTGCAGGGGTAACCCCACCCCGCACTGCCCCTCACCAGCAGGTCCAGACGGGTTCTCTGCCTTTGTGTTGCAGTTCTGATGCCGCTGTTGGATCACTGCAGCGTGCAGCCTGATGCCAGGGTCGCCTCCCACCCCTTCTTTGGGCTGAATGCCCAGATCAGGTAAGGCCTGGAGATGTTCTCAGCAAAGGGAACGGATCGATCTTGCCAGCGGCAGGGATCTTGCATGCTCAGACAGCTAATGGAGGAGCTTGTTTGGGTTCCCTGAGTCGGCTCATTTGATAATGCCTCATTTGATAGTCCTTTTGATACTGGATTTCCATAATGGCCTCTGGATCAGGCTGAGAGACCCACCTCACCTCAAGGTGGACGGGTCAGAAGTTCACCCCAGAGCCTGCTGGTGTGTGCAGGGAGGGAGAGCGACGCATGTGTCCTCCCAGGGCGGCTGTCTCCAACCAGTCTGCGTTCTCTTGACACGTGGTCTTCCTCAGCGCGCAAAGGCTCTCCCTCAGGCCAGGGCAGCGTTCCCTCATTTCATGGCTTAGCCTAAAAATAGATGGAGGCAGAAGTTCTGGTGAAGGTGGATGGCAATATCCAGGCAGGAGCCTGCGAGTCCTCTCGTGTTCCCACGCCGAAGGCCAGCACAGAGCTGAGCCCTCATCACCCCGTGAGGAGCAGGAGGAGGAGGAGGGTGCCGTGAGTAACATCTCTCTCCCACAGCCAGTCGCCCGCCCTGAACCAGCTGACATCCCTGTACGTGGGCAGGACACACACCCTGTGGAAGGACCCGGCTGTCATGGCCTGGCTGGAGCCCCACGTCCACGAGGTTCTGCGCATGGTGGAGGCCCAGGACGCGCTGGTGCAGGAGGCTGAGCAAAAGTGAGCACAGAGGATGGAGGGCAGGGTTCCTGTGCCAGGGACAGAGTGGGACAGGGGGTCTGTCCTGGGCAGCAGCAGTTCCAGTGTCTGGGACAGGGCTCAGAGCCCTACAGCTGCTGCTCTGATGCTGAAGGTCACAGCATGGGGCCAGGAAGGCAGTGGCTCTTTCACACTTTTCACAAACGGGAAGGTTGAGCTGAACCTGCACTGCATATGCTGCACTGCCTTCCCCTGGCTTGGCTGTCACCTGTGCCCTGGAAACCACCTAGAGAGGGTGGAGGGGTGACCTGGAAGGGCAGGGATGGCCACACAGGGCATGTGAGAGCTTAGAAACACTTTCCAGTGCTGAGAAACAGGAGGGAGCCATCAGGTGTCCTAAACCAAGGTCAATCTGCTCATTCCTGAGCTCTGTGCTCTTTCTCCGGAGCTCAGCAGCTGCCACCCTCTTTGGCTCACTCTAAGCCAGCTCCATCCAATATGGCTTTGTCCCCTGGAGCCAGGGAAGCTGCTGACACTGCTCCTGGAGCAGCAGAAATGGGAATGTGCCTGCTCAGGGCTCACTGCTCTGCCCCCTCCCCGCCTCAGGAGGAAGATCCGGTACCAGAGTGCTCCCAGGAACATCTACCGGCACATCATCCTCTCGGAGATGAAGGAGGCCACGGCGGCCCTGCCTCTGGTGAGGGGCCTGATGGGACACGGGGCCTGTGGCTGCACTTGTGGTGGCACTTGTGTCCCCGCTAGGCCTGTCCTAACCCCTGCTTCTGTGGGCACCCATGTTCGCTGCCGCTGGATGCACAGCCCTCATCCCTTCTTTTCTCCTTCATCCCTTCCTTTCTCCTTCAGCCCTCCTTTCTCTTCCCCCTGCAGGAGGTGACCTCACAGCCAGTGATGGGGTTCGACCCCCTCCCTCCTCTGGATTCCATTGTTTCCTACACCCGACCGGAAAGGTACCACCTGCACCGCTGGTGCCTGCGCTGGCACAGCCGGCCGCGCTCCGGGCATGCCCTCGGGCCCAGGCCAGGCTGCACGCGGCTGCTGGGGCCTGACACCCTCCCCCATGGCACAGGAAGAGCTGTGGTGCTCCAGGCAGGCAGAGATACAGGCTGGACTGGTCCTGCTGCTTCCCGTGGTGATCACCACTGGCCATTCCCAGCCATAGGGCTAAAGCCAGGGAAAACTCAGGCCACAGCTGAGTGGAGGGAGGGTTTGGGGTAAATGGAAATTTAAATTACAGCCAGTCCTGGTGTTAGGATGATGCCATGTGTGTTCCACACCAATTCCCTCAGAGCACAGCTGGTAGAATCGTGGAATCCTGGAATGGTTTGGGTTGGAAGGACCTTAAAGCTCATCTCATTCCACCCCCTGCTATAGGCAGGGACACCTTCCACTAGACCAGATTGCTCCAAGCCTCTTGCAGCCTGGTCTTGGTTGTGCTCTTAGTGATTGGTTTGCTCAGAGTTGCTGCTGAGAGTTGCTGAATTCAGAATCCCATTGGAACCACCCAGTTCCCTCCCTCTGGGCTGGTTCCAGCAGCACCACGGTTCTCCCAGCACCACCACGGTTCTCCCAGCACCACCACATCCCATTGAGGAGTCTCAGACTGAGCTGTACCTTCACCATGGTGCCACTTGTGTCTTCCAGGACGAGCCATCCCTCCAACGAAAGCACTTTATCCCTCTTCTTCCGCTCGCTGTTGCCAAATTTTAACTTGCAGGTGAGTGCACGCTGGGTTTTGGGCGCACCATTCCCCCATGGTGTTCCTGCTCCAGGAGCTGCTGCTGGCAGCAGCTTGGTGCTGATTTGGCACCAGAGTTGTCCCTGTCCCTGCCAGCAGAGCGCTGCTCTCTCGTAGGGGGACATCCGGCACGACGGGGACGACGAGGCTGGGGCGGCGCAGGACCTCAACCAGGGGGTGAACCGGCTGATGGCGGCCATGCGGGACATGCTGGCCAACATCCAGTTCCAGGAGCCCCCGCGCGAGGACAATCCCGAGGGCGATGGTGACTGGGATTGAGCCCGGGCTGTCTCCCCGAACCCTCTGGCATCACCCCCACCCCGATTTGTGTTGCACTCCAATAAAGTCACACAAATGGACTCGCTGTGGGAATGGGCTGTTCTGAGGAGGGGGCTGCAGCTGTGGCACGGTCTCCAGCCAGGGACAGGGGCTGAATCCACAGCCATGGGCCTTGTCCAGGGCCCCTGTCCCAACAGGGGACGAGGGCTGTCTGAGCATGTCCGAGCTAATCAACAGCAGCTGTCCCTTGTCCCCATGGCGGCTTAGTCCCCTTCTAGCCTCCTCTATGCACAATTTCCATCCTGTTCCCCTCCCTGTTCTTCTCCTGGCTCTTGTCCTTATTTCCCAGAGGGGTTTTACTGCCCTCTTCTTCAGCTCCTTTGTGCTTCCCGTAGCCTGGAGCTTCCTTCTCTCCACAAAATACTCTGCACCCTTGCTACACTGAACCTTCCAAAGCTCTTGAGTCCCCTGTGCCACTAGAATTGTGCATGGAGAACCTTTTCCACCTTTTCATTATGTTTGGAGAAGAAATATTTCCCCCTCTCTTTGTCTGTCCTTTATTCCCTCACCTCCACCTTCTAGAGCCAGGATCGAGGTAAAACCTTTGACCACAGTCAAACCTTAACTCATCCTTGTTTCCATAAAGCTTTTTTCCCTTTTTTTGCTGAGTAATGGTGAATACATGGAATAAATCCCTGTTTATGCTGTATTGCCTCCCTGGGGGATGTAGCTGGCATGGCTTGCCTGGGAGTGCAGACCCAAATCCCCAGTCAGCCCTCCCTGGCTCCATTCCCCACTGGTATATCCAAATCCTATGGGATCCCATCCCTGTAATTTGGCACTGGGGCAGCCTGAGACCCCATGCCCGGTGTGTGCAGCTGAGCCATGCTCATCCATGCCAGAGGGAAGGGCTTCCCAGCGGAAGTGGACAAGCGTGGGATCAGCCTTTTGGTGGAGCTGTGAATGGCCCTTTGGCGGCCGCGCGGCTCCAGGCATCAACACGGACCTGAGGCACATGATGGTCAGATGGGTGCTGTCCTCACCCAGCCTGCCCGGGCTCCCTCCGGCGCCGCGCTCGCAGCATCCCAGTTAATCGTGCCTTTGACGATTCCTATCGCATCCCATGCCTGCCCCATTGTACAACATCTTCCCTGGGGCCATGGGAATGGGACCCCTGCCAGTCCCAGTGCGTGGGACAGCTTGGATCGTGCAGTGCAGAGGGTCCTACAGGGGTCCCCAAGGTGCATGGGTAACTCAGGGTGTGTGGGTGACCCCCACAGCAGATGGGGTCCCCCAAGACTTGAGTTCCAAGGGGCACGTTGACCCCCCATAGGGACACAGAGGCCTGCAGGGCACAGGGGACCCCTCAAGACATGCAGGTCCCCAAGGTTCAGGGGTCCCCCCAACAGACACAGGACCTCGGGACACGTGGACACCCTAAGGTGCACAGACCCCCAGGGCACAAGGGACCTCTGTGGCAGCGCCCCCAAGGTGCATGACCCCAGGGGTCCGTGGACCACCCCGGGGCATTTGAGACCCCTGGGCACGTGGTGATCCCAAGCAATTGGGTTCCCCAGGGCCACCCTGGGAGTCTCTCAGCCCTGGCCTCAGCAGCGGCCCCCCTCACTGCCAGAGTGCCTCCCTCATGCAGGTGCCCACCCTCCTTGGAGGAGGAGCTGCGGGAGCAGCTTTAAAGTGGGGCAGAGAAAGGGCCCTTTCTTCCTCAGCACCCCGGGCCGGAGGGCGTGGGACGCCGGGCAGTGCTGGCACAGAGAGCAGCTGCCACACCAAGGGTCCCAGCGGGCACACGACACCCCCAGCACATCCCACGCCTCCCGTCCCCAATTCCTCGGCATCCCCTCGGCCTCGCCGCCGGGCGCCGCGGGAGAACTGGCGGGGCACAACGGGGGCTCGGGGGCTGTGCGGGTGCCACGGGGGGCCCCGGGGCTGTGGAGGGGGCCATGTCGACGCTGGCCCCCCTGCGTCTGCTGCGCGAGCCCTCGAATGCCAGCGAGGGCAACCACAGCAACGCCACGGTCGGGGCCAGCGGTGGCTGGTGCCAGGGGCTGGACATTCCCAACGAGCTGTTCCTGGCGCTGGGGCTGGTGAGCCTGGTGGAGAACCTGCTGGTGGTGGCCGCCATCCTGAAGAACAGGAACCTGCACTCGCCCACCTACTACTTCATCTGCTGCCTGGCGGTGTCTGACATGCTGGTGAGCATCAGCAACCTGGCGGAGATGCTCTTCATGCTGCTGCTGGAGCACGGGGTGCTGGTGATGCGCCCCAGCATCGTCCGCCACATGGACAGCGTCATCGACATGCTCATCTGCAGCTCCGTCGTGTCTTCCCTCTCCTTCCTGGGGGTCATTGCCGTCGACCGCTACATCACCATCTTCTACGCCCTGCGCTACCACAGCATCATGACGCTGCAGCGGGCCGTGGTCACCATGGCCAGCGTCTGGCTGGCCAGCACTGTCTCCAGCACCGTCTTGATCACCTACTACCGCAGCAACACCATCCTCCTCTGCCTCATCGGCTTCTTCCTCTTCATGCTGGTCCTCATGCTGGTGCTCTACATCCACATGTTCGCCCTGGCTCGCCATCACCTCCACAGCATCTCTAGCCAGCAGAAGCCACCCACTGCCCATCGTGGTGGCAGCCTGAAGGGTGCCGTCACCCTCACCATCCTCCTGGGCGTCTTCTTTATCTGCTGGGGGCCCTTCTTCTTTCACCTCATCCTCATCGTCACCTGTCCCACCAACCCCTTCTGCACCTGCTTCTTCAGCTACTTCAACCTCTTCCTCATCCTCATCATCTGTAACTCGGTGATTGACCCCCTCATCTACGCCTTCCGGAGCCAGGAGCTCCGGCGGACGCTGCGGGAGGTGGTGACGTGCTCCTGGTAGGCAGAGGGACACGGTACCGGCACGGCCACCCCCGCCCTGAAACGGACAGATGGATGGACAGGACGAGCCGCGGGGTGCCCAGTCCGGGCGAGGGACTCACGGTTCCCAATAAAGGCTCTTTGCAGTGACGCTGTGGCTGGCATCGGGCAGCCCCGGGGAGCCCCGAGGGGAGATGTCCCTCCCAGTCCCGCCGGTTGGTCAAGGGTCACTTGCTCCCGGCGGGAACCGGGAAGGACCGGCTGGGCTGCGGGAGGCTGGACCCCACGCGGGGGGCGGCCCCGGCCGCCCCCGGACAAAGGGCCCATCAACATCGCCTTTGTTCTCGGGCCGCGCCCGCCGCCGCCGCCCACCTCGTCACTGGCACCGGCACTGTCCCCGGTCCCGCGGGGGCGACCGGCGACCAGGGCCCCCAGGGTGGCCCTCCCGTACCCTGTCCCTATCCCTCCCCGTTCCGGGACGCGGTTGGGAGGGGTGTCCCGTGTGTATCTCCCCCCGTCCCGCCGCCGCCTCCCCGGGATGCTCCCGCAGCCGCCCAGTGGTCCCAGTGTCCCCGCACGGGTCCCGGGGTGTCCCCGCTCCCCGTGGGTGCCGGGGGTGCCCCCCTGGCCGTGCCCCCCGCAGGTGCCGGGGTCCCCGCTCCGCCGCGGCGGGGCGTGGCGGCGGGCGGGGCCGGGCGGGGCGTGGCGGGCGGTGCCG
>VZUI01037853.1:0-39835 GCA_013401135.1 Cettia cetti | reverse complement strand
CCCACCCTCCCCGCCCCCGCGAAGGGCCGCTCCTCTTCCCCCCGGGACGGCCCCGCCCGCCCCCGCCGTGACCTGCCCTGTCCCGGCCGCGGTGCCGAACTCGCCCCCTGGGGCTTGTCCCTCACCCGCCAGTATCCGGGGGTGTCCCGGGGGCTTGTCCCCCTCGCGCCGGGCGCTTCCCCGCCCTCCTCC
Source organism: Cettia cetti (assembly GCA_013401135.1). Lineage (NCBI taxonomy): Eukaryota > Metazoa > Chordata > Aves > Passeriformes > Sylviidae > Cettia > Cettia cetti. Next base: position 39,643 of record VZUI01037853.1, on the reverse strand, counting down.
GCTGGCTCCGTGGGGTCCCCTGGGGCCGCGTCCTGTTCCCCCGGTACCGTGAGGGCTCCCCGGGGCTGTTCCCCCCTCCCCTGGGCCGTGCCTGTCTCCCCGGCCCTGCTGTTCCTCTCTGGTACCGCGGTCATTCTCCCCAGGGACCTGTTCCCGGCTCCCCGGTACCGTGCCCCCCTCCGTGCCTTGACACCACCCCCCAACACGGGAAGCCCACCGGCGCCTGCCCTCCTCCGGCCCCTCACCCGGTACCGAGTGCCCTTCCCCGGTGCTGCGGGGCTCCGCCGGGACTGGCTCCCACCCCCCACAGTATCTTGAGGTGCCCCCACCCTAATTCTGGGGCCGTGGGGTACTCCAGGGCCTGTGTCCCCTGCCTGGGCCTCACCGTGTTCTCCCCCACAGGTGGAGGATGCGCTTTCCTACCTGGACCAGGTGAAGATCCGCTTTGGCAGCGACCCTGCCACCTACAACGGCTTCCTGGAGATCATGAAGGAGTTCAAGAGCCAGAGGTAAAGCCCAGGTCCTGCACCCCAGGGTGCTCCAGGGAGCTCCTCAGCCTTTCACAGAATCCCAGAATATCCTGAGCTAGAAGGGACCCTCAGGGATCATCAGTGCAGCCCCTGTCCCTGCACAGACCCCCCAACAACCCCACCCTGAGCACCCCTGAGAGCGGTGTCCAAAGGCTCCTGCAGCTCTGGCAGCCTCGGGGCTGGGCCCATTCCCTGGGGAGCCTGGGCAGTGCCCCAGCAGCCTCGGGGGGAAGAACCTTTCCCTGAGCTCCATGCCAAGCCCTGGCACAGCTCCAGCCCTTCCTTCAGGTCTCAGCCTTTGTGGGGTCTCTCTGCCTGTGCAGAGCCCCCTTGTCTTCTCCCATCATTCCCCCTCTGCACACTCACTGCCCTGTCCCCCAGTGGTGCAGTCATGTGAAGCTGGAGTACATCTGCCCATCCCATAATTTTCCAGAGGTGAAATCCACAGGAAAAGGCAAATCTGCTTTTACTTTCCACTCTGAAATGCAGACCTTGGAAATAAGTGAAGCAGCCTGACCAGAACCTGTGACCTGCCAGCCCTGGAGGTGGTGGCTGTCCTGTCCCTTTGCCAACCTGCACATTCATCTTTCTTCTCCATGGATAACATTCCCAGGGCGAGGCTGCAGTGGTCATTCCCCCTAACTGGGCTCAATTTTTTTTTAAAGAATTGCATCCATAAGTTACCAGATTTTCTGGGCTTAATTTGTGTTTCTCATTTGGATAAAAGTAACAAAACCCCTCTCAATTTTAGCATTGACACACCTGGAGTCATCCGACGTGTTTCTCAGCTTTTCCATGAGCATCCTGACCTCATTGTAGGATTCAATGCTTTTCTTCCTCTGGGCTACAGGATAGAAATTCCAAAGAATGGGAAGTTAAGTATACAGTCACCTTTGAATAGTCAGGTAGGTCACAGAGCTCTTATTCTGTAAATAAACTGTTTCATGTGTCACTGGACACGTCTGCACAGTTTAGGCTGTGGAGATTTATGTCTAGAGCACATTGCTGATGTTTTTAGATGGTTTTCAAAGCCCGTGATAATGAGTGTAATATAAATTTAAATGTTTATTCTAAGAAGCATAGAGTGCTTTGGATTGGAAAGGACCTTAAAGACCACCTAGTTCCAGCTCCTGATTTATTCTCAAACCAGGCAGTTTGACTTACACAGGAATGATGGTTCTGCATGGAAACACCAAATATTTCAGTCATGTTTGGAAACTGAAATTGGAATTTGTCTGACATTGTTAAATGGGTTCCCAGTATGGGTTGTGGGCAAATTTCAAGGGGTGATCCTGGAAGACTTGCACTTCAGTCTTCCACTGAGAAACGAGGAAACTTGTTTAGACAAAGACAAAAGAACTGTGAAATCATTGAATTGTTTACATTGGGAAAAGTCTTTAAGATCATGGGATACCCATGTTGGTGTGAAACACACTTGCTGGGATACTGATAGATGTTCCCCCTGCTTGCTTTTTGTTGTTATTGTGTGGTGGTGGAGCTGAAACAGAATCATAAACTGAATTCTGCTGATAAACTTGTGGTTTAACTCCAGTTAGCAGCAGGAACTACCTTTTAAATCTCAGCTCCCTCAGATCTCTCTGTTGCTTAGGAATTAACACCTGTAAGGGCCTTATGGTTAATATGCCCCTTAAAACTGGCAGCTCCTCTGCCATAACCAGTGGTAGCAGAACCTGCAGTGGGAAGTGTTTGGTGCAGCCTCTCAAGTGAGGCCAATAAGGCTGTGACAGCCACAATTAAAGTGGTTCCTACACCAGGGAGAACTTTAGGGATTATTTTAACTGATGGAGATAATAAACCTGATGAGGAATTGATCAGTGACTGAAATACTTTTTCTTCCTTCTTCACGTGACAATATTTTTTAGCTGGAGACCTTGCCAGCGTTGCTACTGGATTGTTGTTGAGCAGATCCCTGATCCTTTTCCAACACATCTCATGTGTCCTGTGCCCCCAGGTGCCCCCAGAGCCCGTTCCCAGTGCACTCCCTGGCAGTGGGCTGGTCTTGCACTACTCCCAGGAGAACTCCCACAACCACAGCGACTGCTCCGAGGAGTTTCGGCAGCAGCTTCCCTACAAAGAAGATAAATCCCAAATTCCCTTGGAATCTGATTCTGTGGAGTTCAATAATGCCATCAGTTATGTGAATAAGATCAAAACACGTTTCCTTGACCATCCAGAGATTTACAGATCCTTTCTAGAAATCCTTCACACTTACCAGGTAAAAAGTCTTTTGTGGAAGAGGCGGTGGGTTGGCACTGGAGCTGTTGGAGTCGTGGTTGTTAAATTTAATCTCTGCCTGTTTAACAGACTTAGAGTTCCCAAGGATTTGTCTTTATCCAACAGCTGCCCTGTAGATGTTCACGGGAAATGATAAAAAGTGTGAAAACTGTGGAACTTTGCAGGGTGCAAAGAGGTTGTAGCCAGACTTGTCTTTACTCACCTTCAGCTGATTTTGTGATCCTGTGTGTGAAAAGAGTCCCTGTGAGAATTTGGGACTGGCTCAGAGTCCTTTCAAGTTCTGTGCTGTTGGTGTTTCTGGCTCAGGATGAGTTTTCTGGCAGGGTGAGGTGCCTTTTGACTCTGTTGAACATCTGTGTGTGTCTTTTCAGAAGGAGCAGCTGAACACCAAGGGCCGACCCTTCCGGGGCATGTCAGAGGAGGAAGTGTTCACTGAAGTGGCCAATCTGTTCCGGGGACAGGAGGATCTGCTCTCAGAGTTTGGACAGTTCCTCCCAGAGGCAAAAAGGTCTTTGGTACGTGCTGAGAGCAGGGCAGGATTTTGAATGCTCTGTCTGCATGTAGAATATGCAAAACATGGAAAATCATACAGCCAGTAATGAACATTGCTCCTCTTCATTGTTTGGATTTTCTCAGAACAGGTGACTTAACCACACACTCTGTGTCCTGTTAGGATTCTTTATTTGAGAGGAGAATGTTGAAATCATTATTTATTTACTTCAGTTCACAGGAAATGGACCATGTGAAGTGAACAGTGTCCAGAAAACTGAGCATGAGAAGAATCTGGAGCACAGCAAGAAGCGATCCAGGCCGCTGCTGCTGCGTCCTGTTTCTGGCCCAGCAAAGGTATCTTTTAGCAAGTAAAAATTTAGAATAATCTCATATTACTTGTGCTTAGAAATTGCTGAGATAAAGGTGTAATGAGTAGTGTCTTTGATGTATGTAGGTTTATGAGAAGCAAAATTTTGAGTTATTTTAATTGCTGTAGAAAAAGGGAATTTTTAATGCATGCTCAAATGTGTGTGGTAACATATTTGATACTAAATATCACAACCTTCTGTACTAAATGTTGGCCCTGGAAAGGGACAATTTATTGCTTCTATCCAGAATCTCAAGTGATTCTCTTTTTTTGTTGTTTCTTCTTAGCTGGGAGACATTTGACAGCGCTTGCTGTGAGGACGTGACACAGCAATGCCAGATCACTGCTGGGGAAATACAGGGTCTCAGCCTTTGCAGGGAGCTGTTCTGTGTCAACAGAGTGGAATTTGATGGCATTTGAATCACAACATTTTAAATATAACTGCTTGTTCTTTTAACAGAAGAAAATGAAGCTGCGAGGTACCAAAGATCTGTCAGTCGCGACAGTGGGGAAATATGGGACACTGCAAGAGTTTTCCTTCTTTGACAAGGTCAGTATTTGTCCTTTTCTCACATTCTCTGGACTAATCTTCAGCCTCTTACATGATTGTGAATTGATTTTCTGTACAATTTATGTGTCAGCACTTAAAACATTTCCCTGACTTTTCAAGTGCTAGAAAAAGACCGAGAAAAATTAAAATAGGTGGGTTTGGAAGATGAACAGACAGATAATGAGTAATTTTCTAAATACAAGTGACATTCAGGTGCTGTGATCATCTCTCCAAACTGCTGCAGGTTCGCAGGGTGCTCAAGAGTCAGGAGGTCTATGAAAATTTTCTCCGTTGCATTGCTCTCTTCAACCAGGAGTTGGTCTCTGGCTCTGAGTTGCTCCAGCTTGTTACACCCTTTTTGGGGTAAGTTACTAACTTACCTCTCTGCCCTGGGGTACTTTGTAGGTCCTACTCTGGTATTTTTTGGGCACATTTGTTACAGAAGTTTTTGATTTAACTTAGAAGTATCTCCTGGGTAGCACACAAGAAATGGAAGGTTAATCCAAAATGAGGAGTAGTAAAATCTGAACCTTTAAATTTATCTATACAGCTCTTAACGAGTATTGTGAGGAAGATATTTCCCTCTGTCTGTTCACACTCCCTGTTCAATATCTCAAAGTGTAATAAAGGTATAAACATGAAATCTGAGAGCAGGGCTGTGAGAAGGATAAATAGCTCCAGCTCTGCTGTGAGCCTCCTGAGCTGTTTGGCTTGCAGCAGAAGAGGGAGAGTCAAATGGCAAGGATCAGTTTCTCCTCAGGCACTTAAGAGGAGTGTTTGTGTAATTTTCCTACCTTAAATAAATTAAAAAAAACCCCAAACCCTAAAGCAATTCAGAGAGAATGATAACAGGTGAAGTGTTGGTGAAAGATTTCTCCCTGCAATGCTGAATTTTAGATATTTCTGCCTCCCTTTTATGACACGCATTAACCACCCTGTTAGTGCATGTCATAAAAGGAAGGCAAAATAAAACTGTCACAGCAAAATAACAAAACACTTGTGTTTTTGAAGGAAATTCCCAGAACTCTTTGCACAGTTCAAGTCCTTCCTTGGGGTGAAAGAGCTTTCCTTTGCTTCTCCGCTGAGTGACCGCTCCGGGGATGGAATGAGCCGGGAAATCGATTACGCCTCCTGCAAACGCATCGGATCCAGTTACAGGGCTCTCCCAAAAACCTACCAGCAGCCAAAGTGCAGTGGGAGAACAGCCATTTGCAAGGAGGTACTCTGGGATCAGCCTGTTCAGTCCCTGAGCACACATAAAAATTGGAGTGGGGCAGTTGGTGCCACAGCTGCTGTGTGTGGAGTCCCCTTTTCAGTGCTAATTCAATTTATTCAGCCAATTTATTGAAGTAATACCTACATTTCACTAACTTTATCTAAACCCATCTCAAATCACATCTCTAATACCTTTTGAGTCTGTTTGCAGACACAAATGTGTTCCTATGGACAGAAAAAGAATATTAAATATCCTGGAATTAATTTTCTAGCAGTGGGCCAGTATGGCCTTTAGGAACAATTTTTCTCTGGAAGAGCCCTGTGAGGCAGTGCCTGAAGCACCGTTGTGGGGAGCTGTGTCTCCTTTATTTACAGCTGCTGATCATTGCAGAGTGATCTGTGTTTGTGAGGTGATAGGGAAAGTGTTATTGAGTTTTCTGAGCAGTTCCACACAGACCTCAAATCTGGGGAGCAGTGACCTGGGAATTAGGTCTGCAATGTCCTACAGAACCTCAGGGAAGAGCTATGCAAAAAGACAAGAGAGAAAACCCTGTGAGGACAGCTCTGGGCTCACAAGGCCCTGCTCAATGTCACATCTCTGCACTGTTGCAGGTGTTAAATGATACCTGGGTTTCCTTTCCATCCTGGTCTGAAGACTCCACTTTTGTCAGCTCCAAGAAGACTCCATATGAGGAGCAGCTGCACCGCTGCGAGGACGAGCGCTTTGAGGTACCTGTGCTGCTGAGCTCCCTTTCTGCTCCCTCAGAAAGCAAAACCTTGGGATTTTGCTGAATTAATTAGTGACCAGTTCCTGAAAGTTCTGTTGGTGTTTGTTGGTTTGAGATGGAGTTTGGTGTGTTGTGCTTGGAGTCTAATCGTTCTTCCTAGGCATGAGTCCAGTTCTAAATTGCATGTGACCTTTGGGAGAACTGGCAGAGGTCTCTTTTCCAGTAAAAACCTTCCTGCTGCTTCCTGGCTCCACCCTGTGGGGCTGCAACACCTTCTACAAACCTGGGCTGCTGCTGTTCTCTGTGTTCCTCCTCTGCCTGTTCTGACACTGTTTTTTTGGGAACTCTCAACAGCTGGATGTTGTCCTGGAGACCAATTTAGCCACAATCCGTGTGCTGGAGAGTGTGCAGAAGAAGCTGTCCCGCCTGACCCAGGAGGACCAGGAGAAGTTCCGCCTGGATGATTGTTTGGGAGGAACCTCAGAAGTGATCCAGCGCCGGGCCATCTATCGCATCTACGGCGACAAAGCGCCTGAGATCATCGAGAGTCTGAAGAAGAACCCCGTTACTGCTGTCCCTGTGGTTCTTAAGAGGTAATTCCCATTGTGCTGTGTTCTTTAAGAAGCTGGAAAAGGATTTTTCAAGTGTTTTTAAACAACAAAACGAGAGGATGTAGCCTCAGTTTGCGCTACTGGAAGTTCTGGTTGGACATCAGGGGGAATTTCTTCACAGAAAGGGTTGTTAAATATTTGAAGGGGTGCCCAGGGAGGTGGTGGAGTCCCCATCCCTGGTGGTGTTTAAAAACCAATTGGACATGGCACTTGGTGCTCTGGTCTGGTTGGTAAAGCAGTGATTGGTCAAAGGTTGGACTTGATGATCTCAGAGGTCTTTTCCAACCTAAATGGTTTTGTGATTCTCTAGGTGTTGTTTCAACTCATCATCACAGGTGGTGCTTTCTCAAATTTATTTATTGCTTCCAGGAATCAATTCCAGTTTTCCACTTCTTGCTGCACCACAGTTGGCTGCATTAACATGTTTTGGGTGTGTTTCTGTGCCTGTCTCTCTGAACTGACATGGACTGTTCATTTTTGCAGATTGAAAGCAAAAGAGGAAGAATGGAGGGAGGCCCAGCAGGGCTTCAACAAGATTTGGAGGGAGCAGTATGAGAAGGCCTATTTGAAATCCCTGGACCACCAGGCTGTCAACTTCAAGCAGAATGACACCAAGGCTTTGCGCTCCAAGAGCTTGCTGAATGAAATTGAGAGTGTCTATGACGAGGTGTGCATGACAGGGAATGACCCCTCCTCCATCCCCTCCCTTGGTAGTGTGACCCAGATGTGTCCACAGCACCTGGGACCGTGTGGAAAAGGTTGGAAATTGGGTCAAAAACAGCTGTCCCAAGCACAGTGTTAATACTTACTTAATCCTCCTGGCAGGGGTGGCTCTTGAGCATGGATTGGGAGGATCTTACTCTGTTTGTCTCTCGATTACAGCATCAGGAGCAGCATTCAGAAGGGAGGAGTTCGTCCACGAACGAGCCTCATCTTATCTTCATCTATGAAGACAAGCAGATTTTGGAAGATGCAGCATCTCTTATCAGCTATTACGTGAAGAGGCAGCCCACCATCCAAAAGGAAGATCAGGCAACCATCAGGCAGATTGTGCATCACTTCATACCTGAGCTGTTCTTCTCTCAGCCACCTGAACACAACATTTCTGAGGAATCAACAGATGAGGACAGAGAAAACCACCAGGGGCAGAACGTGGATACTCCTGAGCTGCGCAAAAAACACGTGCCTGGGCCTCCAAGCAGTCCTTTGGAGACCAAAGCAACCTTCTGTGATGTTACAGCTGCTGAGCCCCACAATACCCTGGATGATGTTTACAGCCTCTTCTTTGTCAATAATAATTGGTATTTCTTCCTGCGCCTTCACCAGACTCTGTGCTCCAGGCTCCTAAAGATTTATCGCCAGGCCCAGAAGCAGCTTCTGGAATATCGGACTGAGAAAGAGAGAGAGAAGCTCCTCTGTGAAGGGAGGAAAGAAAAAACCAATGATCCAGCCATGGAACTAAGACTGAAGCAACCAAGTAAGAATAATGCAGGGCTTAGTTCACTCTTAATGCCCTGGGTGCCAGTGCTTCATTGTGTGTGTCTGAGTCACTGCAGGCAGCTCTGTGAGGGGTGTGGAGGTGCAATCCTCTGCTGCACTGGTGAGTTGTTGACACAGCTCCTTCAGCAGGGCAGTCAGTGTGTCACAGGCTGCTTGACAGAGGCTTCCTGCCAGCCCACTGTGCTCAGGTGTTCTCAGGTGCCTCATTGTAGGAATCCGTTACTTTGATTTACAATGTAAACAGCCCCACAGAGAAATAGTTACTGCCCAGGGCAGTCCTGGGAGTGCTTGAGGGAAGCTGTCCCAGCCTGTCAGGGCACCTGGCAGGGAGCTGCCTGCAAGGACATTCTCCACAGCGAATGTCACAGTTCTTGAGCAGTGCTGCCTCTTGCACTGCTTGACTTCACTCTGCCTCTTCTGAATTTGCTTTCCCCGTGCCAGGTGAGGTGGAGCTGGAGGAGTACTACCCAGCCTTCCTGGACATGGTGAGGAGCCTGCTGGACGGGAACATCGACCCCACGCAGTACGAGGACACCCTGCGGGAGATGTTCACCATCCACGCCTACATCGGCTTCACCATGGACAAGCTGGTGCAGAACATCGTGCGCCAGGTGAGGGCTGGGCTGGGGCTGCTCAGCACCCCTCAGCACCCCAGGCTTCTCCCAGGGCCCTGCAGAGCAACAAATTCAGACAAAAGTTACGTCTGACAGGGAAATGCCACAGCAGAAATTTAGTGGGAGAATTCAGCATCCATACAGGGATTACCTTAGGGGGATTTACTCTTTCTGGCCTTTCCCAAAATTTTTTGAGTTTTAGTCTTTTCAGAATTCTGCCATGCCCAAAATACATCTAAGGCAACACAAAAAATGTCCAGTCCTTCTTACTCAAATCTGTCTTCCAGCTGTAGTTTTCTAGTTAATGCACATCAGCCCCTCACTCTCCTATGTTCCTTTTATTGCAAAATCATGAAAAAGAGAGTGAAATGTGGGAAGTCTCTGGAGTTTGCTGCTCCAGCTGAGTTGTGATGCTGTGCTAAGTTTTGTACTCCTTTCACAACACACTGGAGTTAACTCTTGGCCCAGGCTTGCTGACTGAATTCCCCCTTTTTTAATGGAAGCTTCACCATCTAGTGAGCGATGACATCTGCTTGAAGGTGGTTGAGCTCTACCTGAACGAGAGGAAGCGAGGAGCTGCTGGGGGTAATTTGTCATCCCGCTGTGTCCGGGCAGCAAAGGAGACCAGCTACCAGTGGAAGGCTGAACGGTGCATGGCAGATGAGAACTGCTTCAAGGTAAGACCTTGCTGCCAGGGAACTTCACAAAGTCACTGAAAAACCTCAGAAAATCTCCAAGGTGGCACTTCACCTGGGAGAAGTGGGTTTGGAAGCTCCAAGGTTGAGAGTATGAGCAATATGGAGAGAAGGTACCAAAATCAGAGTACAGGCAGTGAGGGGATATTGTGGCTCACTGAGAAGCCCTGCTGCTTCTCTCCTAGCTTCTATTTGTTGTCCAAATGACTTGTGAGTCTGCAGCTTTTTATTGTAAACCCCTGTGGCAAATATTTTCTGTAACTTTATCACAGGTCATGTTTCTCCAGAGGAAAGGACAGGTGATCATGACCATTGAGCTGCTGGATACAGAAGAAACCCAGACAGAAGATCCTGTGGAGGTTCAGGTAATACCTCAGTGACCATGGAGTCTGTGTCCCACAAAGCAAGTATCTAAGAATGCTTTCCCTGCTTTCTTGTTCCAAACTGTGAGGCTTTGCAGGAGGACAAGTTTGCCTGGGAGGTGGGCAGATGACATGTGGGGCTGTGGCCATTGAGAGGAAAGGTGCATTAGCAAAAAAGAGTTTTAACAGAAATCAGCCTCAGAATAAACAGCTTGGAAATAAACAGGTTCTTTGCAGTGATGTTTGTCCTGATGAAGTGAAATCTGACTGGAACTGGTCTCCCTTGTGTAGCACCTGGCAAACTACATGGAGCAGTACGTTGGGGTGGAAGGAGCTCCCAACAACCAGAACGATGGCTTCCTCCTGAAACCAGTCTTTCTGCAAAGGTGAGCTGCTCCCTGCCCTGAGCCACACCTGCAGCAGCAGCTGCTGCCTCCTCCCTGCCCGTGTGCCAGAGGGTTTGGGTGATGTGCCCCGGGGAGATGCACTCACCTCTGAGGGGCTGCCTCAGGCAGTGAGCTGCACAGGAACGCTGAAAGAGAAATTCATGACCACTGCACTGAGGTTTGTTCATGGAACTGTGTTTGGAAAGGAGCAGGATGGATTCTGGATGGGATTCTGGTCTACTTTATTCCCATTTCACTAAATATTTGTCAGAGGATACGGTGGAAGATCCCGGAGAGAGCCTGAAAAACCAAACGTGCGAATACAAGTTCCATACCTGTGCTGTGAGCCCTGTCAGCTGAGGAGAGCAGCTCACCAGGTGTGACACATGCTTTGTCATGCTTGTTTTGCTCCAGAAACCTGAAGAAGTTTCGCAAGTGGCAGTGCAAGCAGGTGAGGGCCCTGCGCAGCGAGGTCAAGAGCTCCTGGAAGCGGCTGATCGGGGTGGAGAGCGCCTGCAACGTCGACTGTCGCTTCAAGCTCAACACCCACAAGATGATGTTCATCATGAACTCTGAGGATTACATGTACAGGAGGGGAGCTCTCTGCAGAGCCAAGCAGGTACATCTCCCTTCTGCTCCCTCTGTAGCCCGGGTGGTAGCAGAGGTTGGGGGTGGGAGCCAAAACGTAGGTACTGGTAATTCTTGTGGCTGAATTCCTGCAAGCTACACCCAAAAGTTACTGCTGTGTGTTGGGTGTAACATGGAGGAGAGCTGGTAAATGCTCTGTATTTTGGATTAGTTTAGCAGCCTTTTCTTTACATGCAAATTTGAAGTGGGAGTGGCAAACATTAGGAAATAGGGGTGGTTAAAGGTCTGTGGTTTCCTGTTCCTGTTTATGTTGTCCCCAAAGCATTGCACATCTCAGTTAGAGCTGAGGGCTTTTCCCCCAGGAACCTCTCAGTGATCTTTCCTGCCCTGCTCCCAGGTCCAGCCCGTGGTGCTGCTGAAGCACCACCAGCAGTTCGAGGAGTGGCACAACCGGTGGCTGGAGGAGAACGTGTCCATGGAGGCCGTGGACGTGGTTCAAGACTGGCTGATGGGGGATGAGGATGAGGAGATGGTGCCCTGCAAAACCACCTGTGAGACAGTGAATGTCCATGGGGTGCCAGTGAACAGATACAGAGTGCAGTACAGCCGCCGTCCTGCTTCACCCTGAGCACCCAGACAAGGCAGAGCTTTGCTGGTGAAGCACATTTACTATGAGAATAGTGGTGGGAATGCAATGTATGTATTAATGATATTTATCCAAACAGCATTTTACTTTGGATTATCATGTATTTTCCATATGGCATAGACTTGTCTCCTTGCAGTGTAATCCTCCAGCCATCATGAAGAGACTTGTAAAAGCTTTTTTGGGAAGGGGGCTCTTGGCATTGCCACACACTTTTTAGTAGTTTCCTGGCTTTAGGCCACTGCTGAGGGGTTAAACTACCATTAGTGGCTTTGTTGGAGAGGTGGAGCTGGGCTGGTGTTTGAGCAGATGCTGGCAGCTGCTTCCACTTCGAAGGGTTTAATATTCCCCATCTTCCTGACTTTGTGATGTCTTGGAGCCTGCAGAACTCTTCACTGTTCCCTGGGAGTGCCAGCAGGGCCGAGAGCCCCCGGCACAGGGGGGCTTCCTTATCCCTGTGAACCGACAAGGCAACAAATGACTCTTGTTCCTGGTGCTCTGATGAGAAAAATGCCAAAACTGACACGGGGATGGCCAGCACTCAAGGCTCTGACGCTCCCTCATCAACCAAGTGTTCTGGAGCATGAACTGAGGGGAAGAGCCCTGAGCTGTGGTGCTGGGACAGGATCGAAGCTGAGATCCCCCGGCCGCCGGCGCTGCTCTGCGAGCTGAGGGCCTGCTGCAGACTCTGCCTTCCAGAAGATCCATGGGGAAGGAATATCCATGGGGAGGAACGTCCATTGCGAGGTCTGGCCTGGTTTTTGGCTTTGTGTTTTGCATGTTGGTGGGCAGCTCCGGAGCTGGGCGTTTCCCGGCGTTTCGCTGTGCGTGTCCGGCCCCCGGCGCTCCGCGGGGCTGCACCACATCGGTGAGATCGGCAGATGGAGCTCCCGGAGCACAGCTGGCAGCTCAGCTCCGGCCCACGGACTCTGCTGCTTCTGCTGGGTCAGCACAAGCGCTGGGTTTGCAGGGACACACGGAAATCTGCGAGGAGCAGAGCGAGGTCCAGCCACGACCATCCTAGATGAGCTTTTCCACCGAAGCATCGTACTGCTATTGAAGCTTTTTTTGCCATGAAACCTAACCCTGATCCGTGCAGAACACTACATCTGGCTTAATCCAGTGAGAAATCAAGGAAATGTACTCGTGTCTGTCCTGCAGCCCACTGTGACTTCACTCCTGTTTTTCAGGGGCCAAGGGCAAGCACGCTGTCCGTGGAGTGTATTACAAACATAACATTTTGAGGCATACCCAGCCTCCTTCCAGCTTTGCTTCCAACTTTTCCCTGGCTTTTGGGGCAATAGCCCCCCCCACCCCTGAAACTTTCTGTGGCTTTGATTTTTAGGTGATGATTTCTGCCAGACCTAAGGAGCAGCCTGTAGGATTTGTCCTGGGTTATTTCCACTGTACGACATTTGGTTTCACAATTGTCTCACTTGACAGTAGAAAAATTGGCCTTTGGGGTACATTTAATAGAAAACTGTCCCGAGTCTTTGTCTTTTTTGCAAAATAATCAGTGGGAGGGAAGGAGGGAGGCCACTCTCTGGCATTCATGGCCACTTGCACAACCCCTGCCAGCAGAGAGTTTTCATCAAGAGCCCATGTTCTCCTTGTCTGGGTCTCTGCTAAACTTTGGTTCCTGAAATGATCTGAAGGTTCTTCCCCTCCTCGTTGCAGTGATAAGAGACCACGCAGCTCTGCAAGGGCTGGGGGGAGCAGGGGGACAAGCCCAGTGCAAAGCACTGTGTCCCCCTTTCCCTTCCAGCCAGCTCACCAAAACACACCTCAGTCCTGCTCACCTCTCTGCTGTCTCCCAGTGGAGATGACAATTGTGCCAAATTTTATGGTTTTATGATACAGAAAACTGTTTACTAGAAAATAAGTGGCAACTTGTGGCTTAAAATGCATTTGATTCCAGGTGTACCAAGGTGTGCAACACCCCTGGGCACCGTCCTGTTCCATCAACCCATTCTAAGTGTACTTCAGGTATTTTTAAGCATCCTTATTTTGTAAACTTTAATTTATAATCTGAACTGATTAAGCAAGACTTTTGCCCTTTACAGTGCTATTGTCTCGAAGCTGAGAGTAGCAAGGGACGTGAAGGGAATATCAGGCAGGTTTGAGAGGGGCTTGTTCATGTCTGAGGGTTTCAGCTGTGTATCTGCACGACCTTGAGTCAAGAGTTTGTTCTTCCATTTGTTTGAAGGATCTTTGCTTTTGGGCTTGTAATTGCTTTGCCAGCTCCTTGAATGTAGTTTTTTTTATATTTATTTGCACATTCAAGTAAAATAAAATATTGATTTTAAAAGTCTGCAGCTCTCCTTTACGTTTCTTTTCAACTAGTTTAAACTTTGTGACAACCTCCAGAACTGATTGTCTTTTACCTGAAACTGGATTTTAAATGGTAGAAAAATGCAGTGGAAATGCTGAAGTTCCTGGACAGGCTGTAGGATGTGCTGATGCAGAAGTGTGTCAGCAAGTGCTGTGTGAGGGTTTCAGTTCACTCACTAACAGAAAAGGGAAATGCATTTCCTGCAAGCAGAGATCCCACGCAGGAGCTGGGGCTGCACTCAGGTGGGAGCTGCCAAAACTTCTCCTGGAGCCCAGGCCCGTGGCTGGAGCTGGGAGTCCAGGGGGTGGCACAGTTGCTCCACCAGAGAAGTCTCAAAAGCAAACACTGGAAGGGCTGGAGCTGTGCCAGGGCTTGGCATGGAGCTCAGGGAAAGGTTCTTCCCCCCGAGGCTGCTGGGGCACTGCCCAGGCTCCCCAGGGAATGGGCCCAGCCCCGAGGCTGCCAGAGCTGCAGGAGCTCTCAGGGAGGCTCAGGGTGGGATTTTGGGGGGGTCTGTGCAGGGACAGGGGTTGGATTTGATCCTTGTGGGTCCCTTCCAGCTCAGCAATTGTGTCCTGCCAGGCAGTGACTTCGTGCAGCACCTTTGGCAGAGGTGAGGCACAGCCCAGGCCTGGCCCCGGGGATCCCACACTGAGCACAACCAGGGCTCAAGAGAAGGGGCTGACTCCAGTTCCCAACCCCACCAGCACATCTGCTACAGGTTAAGACAACACAACTGCAACCATGAAAATAACCCTCCACCCGCCTTTCCCTCAGCCCCCCCAAATTCCTGGGTAATAACATGTTGAACTGTGTTCCCTGTGAGCTCTGCACGACAAATGAATGAGTGGATTTTGCAAATTAGGCCGTAGTGATGTGACCCAGAGCTGATAGGAGTTTCCTTTACATCATCCCCAACACTTCTGTTGCCATAACAAAAGGCAGCTCTGCTCTCTGTGCAGCCCCCTGCTCCCTCACAGGGAAACAAACTGGTGTCCTCCCAGTAACAATCCTCTGGGGCATTGATTGCATGGAATAATCTGATTAAAATGTTGGTGGTGGGGTCTCAGAGGACACAGCCCACTTTGCACAAGTCTTCTCTTGGCCCTCTCACAAAGGGGATGTTCCCTGCACTTGAGGGGAGGGACAGGCAGATGTGACACGAGAGCACTTGGGGATCTCAGCGAGTGGACAACTCTGGCAACAGCAAACAGCTTAAAATCATCCTGCAGGTTTGCAGGATGGGATAGGTATAAATGGTTTGCACAATTAAACTCAGAGTTGCTAAAGAGGGTACCTGAGTTCAGCATTTAACATTCCAGGACTTTTTTTACTTGTTTACACATCACAAGGATGCACTGGGAGGGTCAGGGCTGTGAACCAGTGAGAGTCTGGAACTGTGTGTGCAAACAGAAATTGAGGTTTTCTTCATGTTTTAGCCATTGCTCTGGATTAGAACTAACTAATTCAATTTAAAGACTAAATTAAAGTCTAGCAACTCCTAACCTGTGCTAAAGAATGAATCCAAAGACTTATGGTGCTAAAGATGATGATGATGATGATGATGATGACTGTGTCAGCCAGGTAGCCCCCACTCCAGTGTCACTATCTTGCTGAGAAAGGCCCCTCAAAAGCTGTCCCAGGACAGAGTTGTAGGGGTGTGAATAAGCTTCAAGTACTCCTGGAAAATGTCTTCACATGGACTTTTACAGTGTGAAGTGAAAGCTGCCAGCAAGCAGAAGAGCAGCTCTGAAAAACCTCCCTGAGCAGTGCAGCAGCAGCGTGAGGCTGAGGAGGATGGATGGGATCACCCAGGGAAGAGACTGTGTGGGATCCCAGAGGAACAGGAGAGCTGTGGGACAAGCAGGAGGGAGAGGAGGGGATTCCCTGGAGCCATGGAGAGCCTCAGGCTGGCCCAGGGAGAAGGAGGGGACCTGACAGTGTCTGTGATTTGAGGACACCTTGTACCTGTAGAGCCTGCAGAGACAGCTCCGAGCTGCTGCTCAGGAACCCTCTGGAGCTGCTGGAACAGAGCAGCAGCAGTGAATCCCATCCTTTACCCACCACAGTTTGCTTTTCCAAGCCTCCAAGATGTATGGGACAGGCCAGGTGGTGTCTGTACCCTCCCTCTGAGCTCTGAAATCCCCAGCCCCATTTCCAGCATGACATCTTTTGGGTTCAGAGCCACGGAGTGGAAGAGCCCCCGCTCCCAGGAGATGATCTATTGCACAATGAATTACTTTAAAACCAAATTGTTACCCCCACAGGGCAGGGATCACACGACTTAAAGAGATGTTAACAAGCCGTGACAAACCTCTGGCATTCGAATTTTCAGGCAAGCTGTTCTGCATCTAAGGCAGTCACTAAAGATCACTCAGCATCTGAACAATGAAGGATACAGCGATGAGTAACCCCTCTCTGCTCCACTCCAGAGACCTGCCCATAGGAAGCAGGGCTGTGATTTGCACACTATCTGAACCTGATTATGGCTAATTTTTTGCATACAGAGCATGGAAAGGATCCTGGCCGAGGCATGGAAAATATGTGGCCACATGAGTCATTCTGTAATGGTTCATAAATCCTGAGAGAATCACAAAAGCAAAACATCTAACATTGCATCTTCCCCTCCCTGCCAGAGGAACTCCACCTCTTGACACGCTCGGCACAAGGATGTGGGAATATGGTGAAAGCAAAGGAAATAGGATCATTTTCTCCTTGGAATAGAAGAATCTCATCAAACAGCAGCCAGGCTCAGATTTGCAACCTTCACAGAAGAGGCCATTCATGAGGCGAGGAGAAAGAAACGAGCTGCTCCTCAGGTTGCCAAACCAAATTTACAGTTCCTACTGCCTGGGCTCCAGCTCCTGTCCTTCCTCCCCTGCAGAGCCAGGCAAGGACTGCAGAGAACAGCCCAAAGCCCAGCACCCTCTCCAGCCATGACCTCTGATGGCCAGGGCCACTCTGGGGCTCTGACATGGGAGCTGGGAGAGGATTTGGGAGCTTCCCAGAGCTGCTGTGCAGAGCAGAGCATGGAAGGGGACCTGCTCTGGGGGTGAGAGCAGGGGGCACCCAGCAGCAAAGGGTCTTAAGGCTCAGTTAACCTCTGCCAGGCCCTGGTACAGCATTATCTGGGCTGTCCTCTGGGCAGAAGCAGCAGCTCCATATGCTGCTCTGAGTTCTTATCCCAGGCAGAGTGGGGATTGTGCAGGGTGGGATGCTCAGCTCTGGATAAGACAGCTTTTTTTGGGGCAGGAACTCCCCATTATCTCCCCAACAGCAGGGTCTTCCTGAGTGCCCTTTCCAGGCCCCTTTCCTGCTGCAGGGAGCTGCTCTCCCTGTCCCAGGGGTTTATCAGGGGAAGCAAAGTGTCTCCCTCACCCTTGGTGTGTCATGGTGCTCCTGCTGCTGCTTCCAAGTGCAGAGAGCTCCAGCCCAGAGGGCTTTTAACCATCCTCTGCAGAAAAATCAAGAAGGTGCAGGAGCTTGGTGCTGTTTAGCCAGGAGGCAGGAGCACAAATAAAGGGAACTCTGAAGGGTCCAGCCTGAGCTGGAGGCTGCAAGGCTGACACTAGAACACTTCCATTGCCAGAGCATGAGTCTGCCCCACGTAATCACTGGGAGATCTGTGTGGTCTGCAGCTCTGGTATCTGGGATAGCTCCCTGCTTGTTGTACCAGAAAATGCTGTGAGTCAGGCTTTAGGAAAAGCCCTCAGCTCACCCAGAGAGCCACTCAGGTCTCTGCAGTGGGAGGATGCTCAGCGTTTCCGTGGGCAGAGGTGTGTGGGCTCTGTTTGTGTGCAGGCTGCATCAAACCCGACCACATTTGTTATTTCCAGGAATATTCCAGAGCAGGAAGGAGACCCAGATGAGTCACTTGAGCCATCATCTCACACTGAGGATGAAGTGCAGCCCTGAAACACTTCAGGCCTGGATGGATAAGCCCCTCCCAGTCCCAGGCTCTGACGCTGGGGTTGTCCAGCCTGGGCTTGGGCAGCCCCTCCATCCCCTCATCCTGCCAGGGTCAGCCCTGCTGCTTCCGAGAGTTAAGGACCAGCAGGAGGAAATGCGTAATCAGGGTCCCTGCTGCTGCTGCTCCCACACTGCTCTGGCACCGGGTGTGGCACCAGACCCTGCTCTGCCATGGGGACCCTCGGGGACAGGCGGCTCCTGCTCTGCTGTGCCCTCTGGGGACTCTGCCTGGCCTCGGACTACGACGGTGAGTGTGTGCCTCTGGGTGCAAACTGCTGCTTCTTAAAGTGCTGGGTGTTTGGGACCTTTGTAAGATCCCTGAAAACTAATTTTTTAATGGCAGGATGCTCTGATAGAGCTTCATGTGGGCTCTTGTTGAAGCAGGAGGTTGACAGAGGTGGTACAGCAGAGAAAGAAGCTGGGGTGGAAGAAACTAGAAAGAGAAAGAAAAAAATAGAGGAGTAGTAAACCAGAAAGGACTCAAAAGCTAAATCTTTAGCTAATTATACTCCCAGAGCTACAATTTTACTCTGGAGTGGCTCCAGACCTTCAGATTGTTGTGAAAACCAGGCAGAGGAATTATTCTCTGGATTCCAGGTCTCTCCATGGCTGTGCAGAGGAATTTTCCTCTGGATTCCCAGGTCTGTTCATGGCTGTGCAGAGGAATTGCTCTCTGGATTCCCAGGCCTGCTGACGGCTGTAGAGCATCACAGTCCATTGTGAGCTGTGGGAAACCACAGGGCAAATGAATCTTTGGGGATGTTCTCAGAAAGGTGGCTGAGGGGGGCTCCTGCACACCTAACTCTGCCAGCCAGCTTTTTCTGCCTGTCACACAACAGAGCACTCCCAGAGTGCTTTCCAGAACATTCCCAGCTGTAGGAACCCCAACAGAAAAGATAAAGAGCAGCCTTTGGGGTGAGCTGTGAGCACCAGAGCCTCCAGCCTGCCCTGCTGAGTGGGTGACAAGGCTGAGTGGGTGACAAGGCTGAGTGGGTGACAGGCTGAGTGGGTGACACCACCTTCCTCTCACAGATTACTCCCAGGACAGCACCAACGAGCAGCCCCCCACCACACCAGAGGTCACCCCGTGTCCCCGAGCCATCCCGGGCGACCAGGCCACGGTCAACAACGTCACCTACCTGCTGATCCCCGAGGCCACACGAGCCCAGCTGGGCAGCGCCGTCACCATCCGGCTCATCCCCTGCCTCTACAGCCTGGTGTTCCTGCTGGGGCTGCCGGCCAATGCCCTGGCCCTGTGGGTGCTGGCCACCAGGGCCGAGCGCCTCACCTCCACCGTGTTCCTGATGAACCTGGCGGCCGCCGACCTGCTGCTGGTCTCCGTGCTGCCCTTCAAGATCTCCTATTATTTCCTGGGCAACCACTGGCCCTTCGGGGAGGGGCTGTGCCGCCTCACCACGGCTCTGTTCTATGGGAACATGTACTGCTCCGTGCTGCTGCTCACCTGCATCAGCGCCGACCGCTACCTGGCCGTGGCTCACCCCTTCTCCTCCCGCACCTTCCGCACTCCCACCTGGGCGGCCGGCACCTGCGCCGCCGTGTGGCTCTGCTCCGCCGCCCTGACGCTGCCCCTGGCCCTGCAGCGGCAATCCTACCCCCTGCTCGGGACGGGCCTCACGCTGTGCCACGATGTGCTGCCCCGCCACGAGGATGACGGCTTCTACTTCCATTATTTCGTGGCTCTGATCGCCTGCGCCTTCCTGCTGCCGCTGCTGCTGCTGGTGCTGAGCTCGGGCGCGGTGCTGCGCGTCCTCCTGCGCGGGGGCAGCCGCTACGGCCACGCCGCCAAGCTCACGGCCCTCGTGGTGGTCACCCTCGTGGTTTTCTACACCCCCAGCAACGTCCTGCTGCTGCTTCACTACTCCAGCCCCTGCTCCAAGCTGCACGGCCGGCTGTACCTCAGCTACATGGTCAGCCTGGCCCTCAGCACCTGCAACAGCTGCGCCGACCCCTTCGTCTACTACTACGTGTCTGAGGATTTCCGGGAGAAGGTGAGGAGAAGAGTCTTCAGGGACAGCAAGAAAACCACCATTTCCCTAAAGACCTCCAAGGAGACGCTGCCACGTTCCAAACATTCTCTGGTGTGAGCCTCCAGCCCAGCTGGCTGCTCCAGGGACACTCATCATGCACACGGTGGGGATAGGATGAATTCAACACTGCAATTCCACAGGTTTCACCCAGAGCTGCATTTCCCAGGAGCCAAGTCAGTTTTTTCTGTCTGCACAGATAAGGCTGAATAAACCCAGGCTGTGGGATTCTTTGCCCAGACAAGCTGCTGAGTGCTGGACACGTCCATCCTTTAGTGGGACACTGCCTGCAGCTTCTCAGCTGGTCACACACCACCAGGGATGTTCCTCCCCATACACCTGGGTCTGCTGTTCCTAACCTGAGTGCTCTCTGCCTGCTAGCCCTGCTCCTGGCTTGCTCACTGTCCTTAAATGCATATTCCCAAAACTGAAAGAGAGCTAGCATTGCAATACCAAATTTCTAAATGTTTCAAGATACTCTCCTGAACTAAATCAGTCTATCAAAAGAGTGCAGAGCACTGGCTTGTGTAGCAAAAGCATTCTTGGCTTGATTTGTAAGCAACCTCTCAGTAAAGTCAGCCCACTGTTGGTAAAAGGTGTAAAAATCCCATTCACTCATCCCTGTTTTTGCAAATCACCCTTAGCATTCATCATTTCTTTGAGACAAAAGTTGTATTAATGATTTTGTAAATAAATGATGTCTCATGAAGGGAAATAGTAAAGTAGGAAAGGAGCAAACCCCTCTGGTACTCCAAACTTCCTTCATGTAATGTCACCCACAGCCAAAAGCTGTCTCTGATCAAAGAGGTGCTCAGGGTTGTTGCTTATTGGGACCTGCTGCAAATCTGACAAAATGCAACCAGCTCATCTCTCAGACACAACTGGGGCACAGCCCTGTGAGCAGCCAGGTAGAAAATGAGCACCAAACCTCTTTAGAGCTCCTTAATTCTTTTGTTTTCCCAGCACAGTTTGACAACCTAAAGCATAAATAAGAGGCAGAGAGGATTGTCTTAAAATCAATTTTTAATAAAATATTTATCAGAATCTAAAACAAACACTTTTCTGGACTCAGACTTGCTAAGGTGTGTGTGAACAAACCAACAACTGGTCAGAGAGCTGTTTGTGTGTACCTGTGTGAGGGGGCAAAGGCAGGGGAAACACAAAGCTGGGCTCTGGGTGCTGGGCACTCAGTCAGAAACATCAAGGACTAAAAAAACCCCCCAAACCCAGGCTGGTAGAGGTTTTCTAAATAGTTGCTCTATTCACAATAATGAAAACCAGGTTATTGTGCATTAAATGTCAACAGTCAGTGTGAGCAAAGCAAGTGCTGGTGTGTCAGGGACCTTCTTCAAGCAAGCTCAACATTCTCCTGGTATTGATTTCTACTGAGGCTGGTTAAGAAGGAGGGGAAGAGGCAAGACCAAAACACAGGACAAGAAAGAACAAGGGGAACTATTGCTTTAAAATAAATACCATGGTAATGATTACTCTGCATAATGTACAGTTACAAATATATAAATATTAATTTTCTTGGAAGGATTGCAAGCATCAGTCACTGATAACTAGCACTGCTGCAGCTATTCAGTACAGAACTCGATGGAAGAAGCCATTTCTGTGTCTTACAAACCCACTGGCACTTTTCTCCTTTTGCAGGGAGGGACCATCAGGAAAAGGAAAGAAGCATTTCTCTGAC
The DNA here is from genome assembly GCA_013401135.1 of Cettia cetti. NCBI lineage: Eukaryota > Metazoa > Chordata > Aves > Passeriformes > Sylviidae > Cettia > Cettia cetti. The sequence goes on along the minus strand of VZUI01037853.1, from coordinate 18,067 downwards.
AGAGAGAGGCAAATGTCTCTGAGCCAGGAACAACCCAAAGCAGCAGCAGCAGCTGCTGGCCTTGCTGGCTTTGGCTTTCCAGCACCCAGCTGGTCTTTACCTTGGTGGCAAAAGAACCCCCAAACCAATCCTTCTCTCTAAACTGACTGGCTGAGGTCACAAAGTGGGAGCCCGAGATGTTTCTGTATTCCAAGCAGGATGTTGAAGACTGGAGGAAAAATAATCTATTTTTTTTTTCCCTAGATAAGAATTAATGATGGTTACAAGAAACATGAACAGTAAATGTGGGACAGGGGAAAGCTCTGGGCCCTCAGCTGGGGTGGAGAAGAGAGCAGAGACCCTCTCCTTTATTCCTGTGGTAGGGGGAAAAGGCAGCCACAGTGGTGTAAGTGCAAGTTCCTTGATTCAACTCCTTAAATAAAACCACCTTTTTTCTTTTTAGCTACAAAGAAGAGCTGGTTTGGTGTAGCAAGAGCAGGGGGAGGCAGGGGCTGCCAAGAGCAGATGGGCTGGAAGTGCCAAGGCTGGGAAGAAGCACTGGAGGTGAAGTCAGGATCCAGAAAACCTGTCACATCCCCTCCCACACACTGCCCTGCTCTGTCTGGCTCTGAGGACATTAAGGCTGCTCTGCCTTTGCCTTCTGAGGGTCCAGGGTTCTCTGGCTTTACTCTGAATTGTAAAGCAGAAGCCAGACTCCTCTGCCTCCAGCACTGGCACAGAGACCCCTCAGACAAGGCTCTGATTGATGGGCTGGCACCACCAGAAGGAATTATTTACCTGGCAGCAACAGAGGGATGTCTGCATCTGGAATGAGGACATTACATGTCCCAGAGCCTGGGGAAAGTGAAGAAAGCCAGGTTTAATTCTTGGCTGGAACTCCCCATCCTCACCTCCTCATCCCCAGGGGGAGGTCTGAGTGCCCAAGGATCTGTGAGAGTATTTAAATCGACTTTAAAAAGACTTCAAATATCTCTCCAGAAGCATTCACTGTGTGTACAATGGGTGAGGGAGAGCAGGAAAGAAAAACCAGAAAGGGACTGAGGACAGGAGACTGAGGAACCCAGAAGAGAGGTCCCATCTCCTGGGTGAAGCCTCTCACAGATATTACCAGGGTGACCAAATGCCTCATTCTCCCAACTCACAGCACTCAACAGCTGCAGCCTGAACCAGCAAACAGCAGGGTTTGTATTGTGCAGTTTTGGGTTTTAAAAAAGAAAAAAAAAAAAAGAAGAAATCTTGTTGCAGCTCACACAAGGCCTGTTATTTACCCAGGGATAAATATTGACTCAGCCCTGTGTGTGTACACAATAGCCAGTGCCTGCCAGGGCAGTTGCTTGCAGGAGGTGGAATTTAGTTTAAAGGCATTTATTTACCTGCCAGGCAGGAATGCAGCTGCCAGGGTGAGGGCAGGATATGCCCCTGCAGCCCCCAGCCACGGGGCAGAACCCTCAGCCCATGGGAGCAGCCACCAGGGAAGGCTGGCAAAGCTGCCAAGGAGGCAGCTTTGAAATTTCTGGGAACTTCAAGACCCAGACTTCCATCATGTCAGCTGCATTCTGCAAATGTCTGGCCCCAGACAAAAAGGACTGGAAACTACACATGCCCAACCTCTGGGATACCTCCTGGTTGTCCCCATGTGGACATTTTTCTGGAATAAAATTGCCTTTATTCTGGAATGGAATGTCTATACTGGGATATATTCTTGTCATGGTTCCTGTGTAAACAAGCCTTAAAAATGAATGGAGCTGGGCTTTTTTTTTTTTTTTTTCCTGTTTCCATTCACCAATAAACACCCTGAAAAGGAGTTTCCACCCTGCTCTGGGTCCTGGTAACAATAGAAGTGGGAAGATAAAATATTAACACTATTTTGCAAGAGGCAATTGCATGTAACTCCTCCAAAGAGAACAATGCTGCTCCAGGCAGGAAGGGAAACTCAAAAAATCTTGGCTCCTGCACTTTTGAGAACACAAAGCATTTCTTTTTAAGTTTTGCCACGTTGCTTGGGGCAGGTCAGACCAAGGGAGTCCAGCCTGTGACACCAGGGATTGGTACTGGCCAGCAGAGCCAGGGCCTGGGCAGGGAGTACCAGGACAGAACACGCTGTGCTGAGTGCAGTGGGAGCAAAATAAAAGGGGTTGGTGAAGTCAGGAGAGCATTTAAAAGGGCTGTGCCTCAGCCAGGTTCATTTTCAGGCCAGGCTTTGAGGAGGAAAGGGGCTGAGAAGGCTGCAAGCAGCCCCTGTCAGCACGTAGTGCAACACAAAGAGGGCTCCCCCACCTCATCCCTGCCTCTGCTGAGGCCTGCAGACAGCAGCAGACGTGAAACCTTTCAGCCCTGGCAGTGGATTTCAGTTTTCTCAGGTAAAATGTACCTCCCAACAGCTTCCCTGAATTGTGGAGCCACAGGGAAGTGTTTCTCTCACGGGTGCAGCAGACTGATGGGCTGGGGAAGATGAGCAGCCTCTTGCTATGTCATAATTGGCAAAACACACTGATTTTTATTATTATAATTTGAGCAAAAAACTTCTCAGCCATCTTTCCTCAAACAGCAGTTCAGCTAAGCACAAGGCCTGGACTTAGCTTCTAAGTGTAGCTAGGAAATGGCATTTGCAGAATATCCTGATAGCAGAGAAAACACTTGGCAATGCTCTATAGCTTTGAATTCCAGCCCCTATTTTTCTCACCTGGAGGGCACAGCATATTGGTCTCTCATCACTGGAAGGGCTCCAAAGAAGATGCACAGAAGGCAGGAAAATGGACAGAAAAATAACGCTGAGTGTCCCCCTTAGAGCTCCAGATCTGCCCCGTGGGGCAGCAAAGCCTACAGTTCTGAGGGCATCAGGAAGTAGTCATCATTGGGATTCTGTTCTGCAGCAGGTCATCTGGAGGAACAAACTCATACAGGAGTCGATTCTGAGCCTCTGCTCTTCATTTAAATTATGTATTTCTGTCAGAAAGAGAACACAAGGAAGAAAAGTCACCTTGCTGTGATGCACCTTTGTGTGTGAGTCTGGGCAGGGAAAAGGTCACAGAGCTGGGAGGGACCCTCAGGGATCACCAGTGCAGCCCCTGTTCCTGCACAGACCCCCCCAAAAACCCCACCCTGGGCACCCCTGAGAGCTCCTGCAGCTCTGGCAGCCTCGGGGCTGGGCCCATTCCCTGGAGAGCCTGGGCAGTGCCCCAGCAGCCTCGGGGGGAAGAACCTTTCACTGAGCTCCATGCCAAGCCCTGGCACAGCTCCAGCCCTTCCTGGGCTCCTGCCCCTGCTCATTCCAGACCAGAGATCTGTGTCCATTCCTCCTCGCCCTGATGAGCCTCCCCTCAGTCCCCTCTGCTGCAGCTGAACACACCAAGTGAAAGGTCACCTCATTCCACTGGGGATGCAGCCACTGAGGTCACAGAGCCTTCTACAGCTGCCCCAGCAAGGTCCCATCCCCACTGATCCCTTAAACAGTTGTAAAAACACCCCTTTTGGGGTAACTGAGCCAGCACAGGGATACCACAGACTGGCTCAGAGCAGACCCTTGACTCCTCTGGGTGTTGGAACCCTAGAGGCTGAGAATTTCAGGCTTTCTGTGCTGACAGGCACTGACCCTCAGGCAGGCACCACGTTTGACCTGATGCCATGGAACAGGCTTCCAAAGGTGAGTGATAGCACTGGGGTTGTGGGTGTGTAGTTTGAATAGAATTGTGTGATATCACAGGGTGGAAAACTTAGGATTTAAGGTTTTAGTTTATAGGAATATACAGGGCAAGATGGAGGATTTAGGGCATTGGCCAGGTTCTTCTTCACCCTCTTCATGGGCTTAGGTGATTTTTTCTAATCGGGTGAATAGATCTGCATTACAGAGCTCAGGTGGTCATTATTGGGTTAAAAGTATAAATAATATAGGTGCCACCTCATTATTGGAAAAATTATGCCTAGAAGACCTTGGAAAGAGTTGGAGACAGAGCCATTTTCTACCTTGCTGGCTGGAACTCACAACCTGTGAGACTGCTTTAGATAAGAACTAATAAACACCTGAGTCTGAACATGAGAAAACTGCATCTCCTGTGCATTAACCCAGCTCTGACAGAAAGAAAAGATCAAACCCTCACAGCTGAGGGCTCACCATTCTGCTGGGGTGGCCTGTCCCTGGCTGCTGTCCCCTGCCTGGGCGGTGCTGGCCGTGCTCAGCTCTGCCACCACCTCCAGCACATCGGCCTCCACGGCGAAGGCGTCAGGGTCGTACTCGTAGGAGTAGTAGGACAGGTCTGTGTGCAGGGAGGGCCCCTCCTCAGCTGCTGGGAGAACCAGTGTTGGAATAAGTTAGCCATTTTCTCCTTTTTCTTCATGCAGGAAAAGCCAATTCTTCATTTTCACCACTCATTTCATGCAGTTTTTACAGACCTTGTGTGCAACATTAATTGGTAAAGAGCTTTCCTGCCAATTACTCTATTGGTTAGTAAAAGGTATCCTACTTGTCCATAAAATCTCTCTATTCTTGAATTATTTATGTATTTTATTTACTGATTGTCATGGGACAAATCCCTTGTTATTACAGGTGCATTTGTTTTTTCAACCCGGGAATAAGTTGTTATGCTAACAAGTTTTCATACCAAGATTGTTTTCACATGGGAACCTGCAAATGACTTAGAAGAAGTGACAGCCTAACTTTGGCAATTCAGCAGAGCACACCTGATTTTATGAGGCCTTTCTTTTGTAATTCTTTTACCTGTCACTACAAACCAGAGCTGCAGGGGCTGCATTCCAGCATGGCCACAGAGCAGGACAAGGGCAGGAGAAGGAAGGGGTTTATTCAGGGAGGCTGGACACCAGGGAAGGAGGCTGCAGGTGTCAGGGCACCTGCATGTGTCTGCTGGGATTCACAGGGGATGGGAGAAGCTGCTGCAAAAGCAGAGTGTTCAATTTCCCAGTCAGAGACCTGGGCACTGGAATAAAATGAAAGAAAAGAGGGGGAATAAAGAGAGGGGTAAAGGGGCAACAAGGAGGAGAAGGGAAAACAAGGGGGGGAAGGCCAATAAGGGTGGGAAAAGGAGGAAACAAGGAGGGCAAATGAGAAAACAAGGGGGAAAGAAAAAAGAAGGGGGAAAAAGGAAATAAAGCAAGGGAAAGGGAGATGTAGTTTGAGAAAAAAATCTCCAAGTCTCCTTTTCCATCATGGAATTAACTGAGGTGCTGAAGTGCAGACCCACCACCCTGAGACAGAGGTGTCATGCAGATGGCCCAGGGGATTCTCTCTGCACCCTGAAAATGTCTCCTCTGACCAGGTAAGGAGATCCCCATCCCTATGGGGACAGGTTCTGTGTGCCCTCAGCTGTGCATCATTTCATAAAACAAGTGACAAACCCAGAGGGAGGCCCTGAGGGAACAGCTCACTTGGTGACTGATCAGTGGAGGCAGCCAATTTCCTTTTCAGCCCAAGTGTGAACATTCTGGGTCCAGGAACCCACAGCAGAGCCATCGACTCCATCCTGAATGAGGAGCTGAGGTACCTCTGCCCCAGAACAGACACAGCACTGAAACTTCCATCACCTCATGTAGGGACAGACCCAGCAAGAACAGACACAGCACTGAAACTTCCATCACCTCATGTAGGGACAGACCCAGCACAGGCAGGAGCAGAAATTTCTCCTCTTCCCACTGCCTCCAGCCTGTGCTGACCCTGGCAGGTCCCTGTCACAGCACACACCCCACTCACACCAGGCTGTGCCTCTGTGCTGGGTGACTGCTCCCTGTCCAGAGGGTAAAACTGCAAGATAAAACTTCTAGGAACAGCAGCAGATCCGTGTTTCCTAAACTGCTCCTTGAGCCAGCTCAGCTGTCCATCCTTCCTGTTTGCTCTCTGTGTACACTGCTCTAATCCAAACCAAAGCAAGCACTGAGGCAGAATTATTGAAGGGAGGAGAAGTCCCCCGCCCGCCCAAAGCTGGCTTTATTTAAAGAGAACACTCATCAAGGCCTTTGAAAATGTTTGTTCTCTAGAAATAAAATATCTGAGGGATCTTCCCTGTTGCCTCCCACATCCTCCCAGCACTGGGCAGGGGAGTCAGGCTCTGTTCACTCCTTCTTGGCCTCCTCCCTGTGAGAACCTGCCAGATTGTGAGCTCCTTCTATGAATGGGTGATTGCTGTCCACCGGGGATGGGATGAACATCACAGGCCTGACTCTTCCCAGGAATTCAGCCCTGGAGTCCAAGCAAAGAGCACAGGCCGACGTTTCCTGCTGCACACAAACCTCCCTCCCCAGCCCCAAATGTTTGTGCTGAGGCCAATGTTTGCTGAGCAGTGATGGGGGGAGAGGAAAAACAGCCCTGTGCCAGTTCAATCCATCCTGAGAGAGCTGCAGCCCTGTGGGGAGCACACCAGCCAGGGAATTTTGGGGATGACTCCACCTGGAAGCAGAGCTCAGGCTGATGTTCCTGGTAGGAGCTGGTGCGGGTGACGGTGTTGAATTAAAGAAAAAACAAACAAACCCACAAACAAAACACCACCGCCAAAAAAAATGTCATAAATCCACCCAGAATGTTCTTCCAGTTCCAGCCATTGGTCCTTCTGATTGCTGGGGCAAAACTGTGCAAAGGACATGGCTGTGGGGGGAAGGCAGGGGGCCAGAGAGCTGAGTTTGGGGGGGCTCCCTGCTCACAGCAGCACTGATCCCCCCAGCACTACTGCCCCACACACTTGGACATTGTTTTCCGCCAAATTCACACAGAATCACAGCACTGTGATGTCAACACATCCAACATCAGTGGCTGTGCCGTGGCTGTACCTTGAGTGCCTTTGGAAGAGGAGATTTAGGCAGTTTCAGAAGAGAGTTAATGATCTGTGGAAGCAATCAAAGCACCACCTCAGCAGAGGGATGCTATCAGAGCTACTGAGGATCCCACAGGCTCCAAAATCCACCCAGATCCTTGTGGGTAAGGAGTGATAAGGATCTCAGGAAAGCCACAGTCAGAAATTCAGTGAGATTCCAGTTAGAAACTCAGCTCAGGATTTTCTATCGAAACAAGTATTGCAGGAGGTTGTGAAGACACAGGAGCACACCCAGACCTGGGTCCATGCTGCTCACCAGAATCCTGTTCCACCCTTCTGAGACTGAATAATTCACCTGTGAGAAGGAACAGCTGAGGAAGGGGATTCACACAGGAGATATTTCAGCTGAGTCCTGTCACCCTGCAAGCTTCCCTGGCAATCAGAGGATCTACAGATGCAAAGAGGATCCCACCTGTCTTTACAGAAAAAAGCTGCAGTTTTAAGCTCAAACCTCAGCCACTCTGCCTGGCTGCAGACTTTGGGAAGGCATTTTAAAATGTTCTGACAACAGCACCAGCACTGCATCCTGAGCTTTCAGGGCCATCTATGTTCAATTGTTCATCTTGAACAGCTGGAATTTATTGCAGCAAATCCATTGGCGTGTGTGGAACTTCACTGTGGCTCTGTGTGTGCCAGAGGGAGCCCCAACACATCCTGATTTTCTGATCAATTCCCACTGATTGCTGCCTGTTCCCACTGCTGGGTAACACGGACAAGACATCAATGAAAGCATCCATCAGCCCAAGCTGAGCTGCACCAGTCTCAGGGCAAGCACAGGAGACTTCCAGACAACACAAACACCACGTGCCTCTCTGAGAACCTGGCATTTCCTGCAGATTAACACACCCAGTCGGTTTTACACCAACCTGCCCTAAGCTTGATTCGGCTCCTGGAGTTTTGCATCCTTTTAGGAAGTCACAGATTTAGGCACGGCTCAGCAGAGCCCTCCCTGGAGCACCTGAGCCGACTTAACCCCATCACATGCTCCAGGAGAGCTGGGTGGGGAGGAGCTCGTTCATCTGCTGCACTTTGATTCATGTCCTGTGTGCTTGACCTGAGAGGAGCCCAGAGGATTAATGAAAATCACATGCTGGGCCCTTTTCCTTGTGCAGGATTTAGTCAGTTTGATTCCTGAGTGCTCACTCTGCCACGGCTGCTCCCAGCTCAGCATCTTCCTGCCAGGAAATTTGGGTACTCCCAGATCCCAGGACAAAGCCAGCTCCAAGTGCTCGTTCTTTGACAAAAATCCTTATGGCACTCAGGCTTGTCCATCTGCAAAGCCATGCCACACAAAATAATCAGATTTTCCCCTTTTGCTCCTTCTGAGCTAGCATTGTTTCTGTCAATTCAGAACAGAAATCACAGAGGGATTTTCCTTTGACTTCAATGCAGATTATTTCAGAAACTCCATTCTGAACATTTTTGGATTGTGGATTAACATCAAGTTCCATCTTTTTTTTTTTTTTTTCTTTTTCTTTTTTTTTTTTCCCCAGGTAGTAACTTCAAATTTTTATTTGAAAACAATATAATGGCAGCCCCATTTTTGTAGACCTCTGTATGGCCTCACATTCCAGCAGAGCCCAAATGGAACAGTTTGGGAATGCTGCTTGAAAGGGTTCAGATTGCAGAGTTTCCATGCTGAGCACATGGCATGTGCATGGAATAAAAGGCAACAAGATATAGATAAATTCAAAATAAGTCCAAGGGGAAAGAAGAGGGAGAAAAATAGTAGAGACATTAAGCACTAAGATTGAATGATCATTAGAAACTGGCATGATGGAATATTCACCATGGTTTTGCACCTTAATAAGTAAACTGTCCATCAGCTGCTGTGCAGAAGGGAAAGAACAGGATGGAGTCTCATGTTGGACATGTCTTAGTCTGACTCTGGTGCCCAAGGAGGATGTGAGGAGGCACAGAGGCTTCTCCTGAAGAATTAGACTGGTTTTACAAATTTGTTGGGAGAGTTGGAGGCCAGGGGAAAATTAATGAGTGGAAAGCAGCCAGGAAAAAAAATCTAGTCCAGTTTATTTACTAGAAACAGGACAAAACAAGCTATTCTATTGACCCTCCACTGCTTCTTGGTGAGATTTATTGTGAACCATGAGCGAGTTCGACACGAGTCTTGGAAAAAGTGCATGAACATAAGCACCAAATAAAATGAGCAGCCAAATTCCTGGCTACTCCATCCACTGACCTTAAAATTTTTGTTCACTAAGGCTCTTTATTCCAAACAGCAGCTCTGAGAGAACCAAGACTGCCAGCTCCATTTTTTGCACAGAACTGCAGGGACAAAGTTAATCCACCTGGATTTGGGTCCTTGCAGTGGTTTGGGCTGTTGTCACGTCCTGCTCAGTTGTTTGTTGGAACACATTACATCAGCCTGGCTTTAAATGGGATCTTTCCAGCTTAATAGTGGAAGAAAAGATCACAGAGAGTGTGTTGTTCAAACATAGCAAGGCTGAGAAAATAGGAGGGTTGGTTGTCGACTCCTACAAACAATTATCTAAATCCTGCAGGTGCTGAACTGAGCAGGATTCCTGCATGATTTCCTGAAAGGAAAAGGACTAGGAGAGCTGTCTGCTGCTGAATACCTCTCATCCTCAGTTTCCTTGATCTCTTAAATTTTTTTCTGATTTCTGAGTGTTCCATCTTTTCTATAAGATGTAGAAATTCAGCATCTTTACTTAAAATGTGCTTGAGGGCCTCCTTTGCTTAATAGGACAAGCTTTAACCTTTCTAAAGAGAAAGCCTTTGGATAAATGCAAAGCTGTTGCATTACCTGCTGGAGTCTGGGGAACACTGGGCTGCTCAGCTGTGTGGGAGTGTGTCTCCCTTTCTTCTGGCAAGTTCTTGGCTGCAAATACAAAGAAAATAAAATCATTGGTCACATAATTTGTTATTGCATCTCTAGAAAAGTTTTGCATTTCCAGAGGTGGCATAATCAGTTCCCTGATACACTACACACCTTGAAAGCCCATGCAGAGTCTCCAAAGCCTGTTGCATTTAATGGATTCATTTTTTATCCAAGAATATTCACTTCAGATCAAACAGAATCGCTAATTTTCTCTTCAATTCATTCCGAGTGATAAAACATATCCATGAGCACAGAAAACCAGTTATTTCAAGCTGAAAAGCAGCTGCCCTTATCACTTAATCAGCTGTACTACAAACAGCAAAACAACACAGAGCAAGCTTGGAATTCTCCTCCTTTCCCTGCCACTCACGGAATATGAACTCGCTCCAACGAGGATTTGCAACATCCTGCAACCAGACCGTGACAGAAAAGTGAAACAAACGAAACCTACAGGCAGAGCACTGGGCCATGGGCATCTGCTCTATCCTGGTGTTGTTCCTGCAGGATGCCACCTCCATCTGGCAGTGGTTGGGGTAGATGTGCCCGTCGGAGCCGCACACGGGCTCCCCGTCGTAGCCGCAGTCCCGCGAGCACAGGCACTGCTCGAAGTACTCGTCCTCCAGGCAGCCAAAGATGTTGTTGCAAGGGCCAGAGTGGACAAAGCCTGGTAATTAAACAGAGCCAGTCAGTTTTGCACAGCACAGGGAAGGTGGGATGGGAATATTTCACTGGTATTGGTTTTTATGTTGAATTCGCTAAGGTTTCTAATAGGAATTTATGAATTAAGATAGAATTAAAAGTTCTGGGAACAAAGTTGTCTTTTTGAAAGAAAGCTGGTGCAACAGCTTCCTGACTTGGGATAAAGCAGCTGTTTTTTGCTACAGAGCACAGAAAGGAACACAGTTTATGGGGGATGTTATTCCTTTCACAGATATACGAAATTGTTCAATCTTCTTACAGTTAATTGTGGAACTCCACTGCAAAATATCAGAGAGGAAGAAAACCAAACTGCATGGTAAAGATTTTCTATGTCTTCATTTACTAACACATCTCCCCTTGTTCTTCAAGAATAGACATTTTATCTTACCTCTGAAGTAAATCAGTCACTTTGGTGCCTGAGAGCACCACTGCTCTGTTTGCCATGGCTTTAACACTGCAACCCCCAAACCTTTGTGAAACTTCCACTAACACAGAGAGCGAAACACAACATTTCTCTAAAAACAATTTTGAGTTCAGAACACCAGTGGGTCCAGTTTTTCCAGAAGATCTGTGTGGTTTTGGGGTAACTCACCAACCCAGTGGCTGGCTGAGCTTTCCACCTCATTGCAGGTGGGGCCATCGCAGAGCTCCCGGGCCAGGGGGCTGTTCTCACTCACATTGTAGAAACGAGTGGCTTCAAAAGCTGCAGCAAGGAGGAGAAATCACAGCTGAGCCTCCTGCCTGGAGATCTGATGTCAGCAGGGATCAAAGGGAAACAGGCACGAACCTGGCTCGTAGTAATCGTACACTTTGATAGGAACGGGGGCTGTTTTCCCAACGATGTGCTCCCTGAAAGCTTGGAACTTCACACAGGTCATGCACTGGCTGGGAATCTGTGTGAAATGGTGTAAAAGACTCAGAAACTGGACTTGAAGTGAAGGGAGAGACAAATGAACACAGCACGCGCCCCAAGGTAACACGCTGAGCACAAAGACACCTCCAATACTCCAAGTATAGGGACAGAGATAATGAATAAAAACCAAATAGGATGAAGTAAACCAGGATGCTTTGCTGAACCTTAAAACACATATTTGCCACAGAGCAATAGCAGACACTCCAGCTGTGTTCCCTGGCTTGCCCACAACCATCAGAAAATTTCCTGCTGCTGACCAAGCCAAGAGAGGTCTCACCTTCCTCTTTCAGGTCTGTGCTGTGAGATCTAAATTATTCTGCATTTAGCACTGCCAGTTGTATCTGAGAGTGAGATTATTTCAAGGCAAAAATCTAAGTGATATATAACTAAAAACACTCCATGGGCTGAAGTGAATCACCTGCCTCTAGAATATTCTGGTTTCCAAGCAAAACCACAACACCCACACCTGCAGCAAAAGAGGATCAAACAAGAGACCAGTTAAAGCTGCAGAGTGACCCTCACCCCTGAGGGGCACCCAATATTCTGTTTGTGCTCCATCCCCTGGTCATTTGCCTTCCATTAAAATCCAACATAATTGTAAGAAACAAAGCCATTACCTCATCAAAATAAAATAGGACTTTTCTTCCATCCACTTCATATCTTTTTAATCCAATTTGCTTGTTCATCAATAACTGGGGGTTAAAAAAAATTTAAAAATTGTTGTGTTTAGTTTAATCTCATTTTTTAGAAAACAAGCAGAAATGGGAGAATAAGTAAGATTTCAGGCAGCTTAGAAAACTGATCAGACACTAAACTCCAGGGATTTCTTCTGCTGGAAAAGGTTGCTTCCATAAAAGAGGGATAATGCAAAGAGATTGAAGTTGCTGTCACGTGACTGAAAGGGAAAAGCCACCTGTGTCCTGCTGAGGAATTCCTGCAAGGTGCATCAGCTGAGAGCTGTTCCCAGGGCATTTTCCCCCCTGGGACTCTGCTGATGTCTTATCCACAACCTCACCCAGATTGTTTTCAGTGCCAAGGCTCCAGCAAGACCTCAGAGACCCCAAACCACTCAATGCAGTCTCTAATTTACACCCCCAGACCACCAGGGAATCTCCCTCTGGGTATTGAAGATCCCCTCCTCCCACCAGCTGAAAAATCTCAAACATTCTTCTGCCAGGAAAATTAATCCTCACATTTGAAAAGAGCAGCCCTTTGAAAGAGCCTCGGGCACCCTCCCTTTGGAGAAATGGGGTCAGACCAGGCCTCTGCTCCTCATCTTCTCTCCCTTCGAGGCACAGGGATTTGGAATTTGGGGTTTGCATTGTACCAGGCATAGAGACCCACCTCTTCTGCTTTTCATCTGCACCTCTAAGGGCACTTCCCATATCTCCAAACCTTTATTTTCCATTTTCCAGAAGTTCCTCCTATGATTTCTGCACTTGGAACATCTCAATACCATGACTGTCCTGCCTGATCAAGCATTACTATTTTGATAATTTGTGTTTAGAATGCATCTGTCACATGGAAAATATTTAATACTTAAGCTGGGGAGGATGAGGGTTTGTGGAAAAGGACTTTTGTGTTTTAATCAAAGTTTGGGGAGCCAAGATAGGGCCAGAGCACCCTATTCTATAATTCTATTCCCCAAACTGTCCCATTACTTCAACCTCAGTCAGACAATTCCATTTGTAACACAGGGATATCCTTGGGGGTGGGGGGGGGGTGGGGGGTGGTTTGGGTGGGGTTTTTTGTGTGTTTTTTGGTTGGTTGGTTTTTTGTTTGTTTGTTTTTAATGTTTTTAAGTTACTTTGATAGCATAGGCTAAAAATATCCATGGAAAAGGGAACAAATAATTATTATCATAGTAACTATAATAATAATAATTATTATTACCATCATTATTATTTAGAATGACATGAAACAAGCAACATCCCCACTGAAATTTGCCCAAACCTGCCACCAGCAGCTTTAGCTCCCACTTGTAAAACCCTTCTCCCCAGCTTCCTGCTAGCCCTGTAACAAGCAAAGCAACATGTGTTTAAGTCCCACACAATATGGAAAGGGCCAATTTAATTTGTCCTTATAATTTCAGTGGCCTGGTGGTGGCTGTTATTACTCAGCAGTCGATGGCTGCAGACAGAGCTTTTATGAGGGCTCGGAGACGCCGGCGCCACCGGGAACTGCTCAGCTCAGCTAAAGCTGCATTTTTTCTGGTGAGGTTTGATATATCCCAGCCTGGGGTGACCTCCTGACCCTGTCGACATCCAGCATTATTAGGAGGATTTGTGCCCGGGCTGTGCTCATTAAGCTGCGCTGCCCTGGGGCTGCACGTGGGGCTGCTCCCACCCTGGCATCAGGGAAAATCCCAGGGAAAATCCTGATTTGCTCCACAGCAGGGCAGGGAAAAGGCAGAGGGGCAAGGGTGGGACTTGTGTCTGCTCAAGTTGGTGTCCAAAATACAGGGTGGAATTTCAGGGGGTGGATTTCATGTTGGGCCCAGGTTTGGTAGCCATGAAGAAATCCCAGCGTGGTTTGGGTGGGGAGGGACCTCAAAGCTCATCCAGTGTCACCTCTGCCATGGCAGGGTTTGCCCTGCCCTGTGCTCAGGGAGTGCTGGGCATGTTCTGAGCAGAGGAACACCGAGAATAATTGGAAATAAATAACTGACATGAGGATGTGCTGTCTCCAAGGGACACTGCTGCTGGTACCACAATGAACTGGCTGTGTGGTGTCTCAAACATTTCTCTTTGCAGTAGATCCCAGGATGGTTTGTGTTGGAAGAGACCTCAAAGCCCACCCAGTGCCACCCCTGCCATGGCAGGGACACCTCCCACTGTCCCAGGCTGCTCCAAGCCCTGCCCAGCCTGGCCTTGGGCACTGCCAGGGATCCAGGGGCAGCCACAGCTGCTCTGGGCACCCTGTGCCAGGGCCTGCCCACCCTCACAGCCAACAATTCCTGCCCAGTATCCCATCTAAATTTCACTTTTTCAGGGGAAAGCTGCTCCCTGTGTCCTGTCCCTCCATCCCTTGTCCCCAGTCCCTCTCCAGCTCTCCTGGAGCCCCTTTAGGCCCTGGGAGGGGCTCTCAGGTCCCTCAGCAGAGGTGGATCTGCAGGTGGGGTTGTATCTGTATCTGTACTTTTATTGCCTGTCTATAGATATGTTTGAGCTTTGTCATCACATTTCATTTTTAGAGATGCAAAAGAGTTTCTGCAAACAAAAAACCCATGGAATTCAGCTCTTCAAGGGGAACATTCCCCCTTGAAGATGCAAAATCCCTCCCAATTTAGGAAAATCTCCCACTTTCCAAAGGAAGCATTTCTAATCTGGTAATGGAAACAGCAGAGCCTTCTGGGCTCATACATTTATGAAAGAAATTCTTGGCAGTGAGGCCCTGGCACAGGGTGCCCAGAGCAGCTGTGGCTGCCCCTGGATCCCTGGCAGTGCCCAAGGCCAGGCTGGACAGGGCTTGGAGCAGCCTGGGACAGTGGAAGGTGTCCCTGCCATGGCAGGGGTGGCACTGGGTGGGCTTTGAGGTCCCTTCCAACCCAAACCTTTTTTGGGATTCCGTGACTGAAAGCTCCCATGGCACTGAGCTGAATTCTGTCTGCACGAGGGAGCTCCATCCTGGCAGGGCTTGGCTTTGCCACCCTTCCAGTGCTCTCCCACCATGAGCTGTGCAAGTTTTGGAGATGCCCATGTGCCCGTGCTGCTGGCAGGAGCCAACTTGATTTTAAAATAACCCCATTTCCCAAGTACCCAAGGTAAGGCACACTTTCCAATTGAGAAATGACAAAAATAGGAGCTACCTCCTCTCCCCATTAATACAGTTATTAAACTGCGTACAGATTAATTGTGCATTTTAATAACCCTGAGCATGAATATTCATAACACATTTCTTGCTCATGTTCTAATTAAAACATACTAATAGAATAAGATGTAGCTGTCAGACAGTCTTTTTTTTTTCTCACGGTTTTCCTGCCACAGCCAAGAAGAGCTGATAGACAAGAGGCATCCTAAGCTTCAGCAGGGATAAAAATGATTTAACCACATTTAGGCTCAGAAAAACCATCCTTAGTGCAGCAATGAACCCTGATAGAGGCTATGAACATGACACAGAGCAATGAGAGCTGTTCCCATCCAGGAGGAACAGAACCTCTTTGGACACACAGCTTCAGCAAGAAAAGACAGGAGAGTGATAGGAAACTGTTTCAGCTAAAGGAGGACAGATTTACTTCAGACACTGGGAGGAAATTCTCCCCTGTGAGGGTGGGCAGGCCCTGGCACAGGGTGCCCAGAGCAGCTGTGGCTGCCCCTGGATCCCTGGCAGTGCCCAAGGCCAGGCTGGACAGGGCTGGAGGAATCTGGGACAGTGGGAGGTGTCCCTGCCAGGGCAGGGTGGCACTGGGTGGGATTTAATGTCCCTCCACCCCAAACTATTCCAGCACTCCTGCAAAGGCATTAGAAGGGGGCAGGGTTTTGTGCTCCATCCCACATCCCACATCCCTCCTGCTCAGTTCCCAGCCTGTGCCTTCCAGCTGCCATCCAGGAGCCAAAAACGCTGCACCAAGAGAGGCTGCCCTGTTCAACAAGCA
The DNA here is from genome assembly GCA_013401135.1 of Cettia cetti. Lineage (NCBI taxonomy): Eukaryota > Metazoa > Chordata > Aves > Passeriformes > Sylviidae > Cettia > Cettia cetti. Next base: position 2,189 of record VZUI01037853.1, on the reverse strand, counting down.
GAGCCCCAAACCCACCCAGGAACAGGTGCTGCTCCTTGAGCCCTGAATGCCCCAGCCTGAGCACAGCCCTTGGACGTGGTGTGGGGATGTGGCTCTGGAGTCAGCTCTGACACCTGGGCACAGCCAAGGAGCCCCCACCTGTGGCCTTTGTGTGAACAGGACCGAGGAGCTGCACTCGATGGTCCCTGAGTGTCCCTCCAAACTCAGGATATTCCAGGATTCTCTGAAAGATCTTTTAAAACAAGTTCAGTCCCTGGCAATTGCTTGCTCCAAGCAAAGCTCAGGGGTGTGCAGCCATCTCTCCACATCCAGGGGACATGCAGGGATGGAGAACAGGATGTTTTGCTCCTGAACCCTCTCAGATATCATCCCTAAAGCATGGACAGAATTTTTGCTCTCAAATCCTGTAATAAGGGATACCTTGAGGAAAACATGCACTGCTGGAAAGCTGCAGCACTGCAGGCTCAAATCATGGAATGGTTGGGTGGGAAGGGACCTCAAAGCCCATCTCATTCCTGGACCCCTCTTCCACTGTCCCAGGCTGCTCCAAGCCCCGTCCAGCCTGGCCTTGGGCACTGCCAGGGATCCAGGGGCAGCCACAGCTGCTCTGGGCACCCTGTGCCAGGGCCTGCCCACCCTCACAGGGAGGAATTTCTGGGATTTCTTCCTATGACTCGAAATGTCCCCAAGGCACCTCATTTTCACTTGTCAGGAGGAGGAGGCAGCGAGGGACCCTCACAGCAGCCCAGGGGGTGACACTGGGGGACACTGCTGGGGTGTCTGTGCTGCTGGAGCTGTGACTGAGCCAGGCTGAGCCTCTCCCTCCATAATCTGCCCTCCCTAATCTGATTCCAGCAAAATGACCGGGCTGAGCTTTTTTTTTTTAATTTTTTTTTTTTTTATTCTATTAAAAACATTTAGGCCAAATCCCTCCTGTGGCTGGAGGAGGTTTGGAAGCAGCTATAACTGCCATGAAGGTGCATCTTCCATCCTCAAGAGAGACTACACAGTGCTCACAGCGGGAATTTGAGGGCCAGGAGGGAAATTCCAGCTCTGCAGCCACAGCAGTGCCCGAGGGTTGGAGCAGGACAAGGATGTGGAGACAGCTGGGAGTAAAAACCCCACAGCCAGCAGCTTTTCAAGCTCCTGGAATACCCAGATCCATGGAATGGTTTGGGTTGGAAGGAGCCATAAAGATGATCTTGTTCCAACCCCCCTGGCATGGTTATTTAACCCAGAGAAGCCCTGCTCCCCACCTGCCTCCCTCAGGGCTGGGACAGCACGAGCCACCACAGGCAGGGCCGCTGGTGCCACCCTAATTTGATTTGAAGCAGAGGTGACAGAAGGCTGCTTGATAAACACTTCCAAATTAAGCAGCTTTGTGTGCTAATCGCTCTGGCAATCAGCCCCACAGCAAAATCTCTGCTAAAAGGGATTGGAAATCAATAAAATTAGTTGACTAGTAATTAGCTTTAGTTCCAGGAAAACCAGCAAAGTTGTTTATCCTGAAGAGAGTTGGCTTCTTTGGGTGAGGAACAAACCACCTGAGCATCCCCCAGGAAAGCTCTGAGATGTTGGCACAGCCCCTGCGAGGGAAAAGGGGGTGCTGGAAGCAGCTCCCAGAAATCCTGTTTATTTACCAGCTCCATCCAGCCCCAAATAGGAAAAAACAGCTGTGAGTGGAAGGCAGCCGGGAGCTGTTTACAGGACGTCGATTGTGGAGAGGACCATACAATTTGTTCACTTCCTTTTCCCGGAGCACGACAAAACAATTAAAATAAAAATAAGGGGGGGTGGATAAAAAACCCACCCTGAACACCTGGAGGGCAGCACGAGGTCCCTGGCAATGCCACCCTGGAGGGCTCTGCTCATGGGGCAGGTCCAGGGGATGTTTTATCCCTTTCACTGCCTTGAAAGTTGAGGTTGGACCAAGCCTGACTGGTTGGGACAGTGAGGCTCAGCTGTTCTGCTGCCCTGGAGTGTCCAAGGCCAGGCTGGACAGGGCTTGGAGCACCCTGGGATAGAGGAAGGTGTCCCTGCCATGGCAGGGATGTGCTGCCACTTCCTGACCTGTCCAGGGGCATCAAATGGGCCAAGGTGGCATTTCCCTCTGGGACAGGAGCCCAGGAAGGGCTGGAGCTGTGCCAGGGCTTGGCATGGAGCTCAGGGAAAGGTTCTTCCCCCCGAGG